>CAOJBK013674238.1:0-15791 GCA_948294925.1 Codiaeum variegatum
TTTAACTCCTCTATCATATTGACTTGATCGTCGGAGGGTTTACGTTGGACACTCATCTGACCATCCTTGACCGTTCTCAGTAGTACATGTTAGTTCAATCAAACCAGATGAGTTCTATTTAAAGTTTGTGGAGATACACACCACATCATTACCCATTCACAATGTATATTTTGTATGAATATTTACTCAACGAACAAATTAAAAGAAAAAAAGAAAAACCTAAAAACGAATCCTCTGATTCCTTCAATTGATTTGTATCTTCTAACAAAAAAAATCTATTATAGTTGAATTTTCCTCTACTTTCAAACACTTAATAAAATCTTGATCTCAGATATTGAATCAAACATAATTGTATATATGATAGAATTTCACATACACATTCCAGCTTGGAACATTACATCATCAATGACGTAATATTGATTGATAAAGAATTCAATTTTTGCCTTAAAAAGGCATTGGCTTAATTAGCTATATTGAATTGAATAATACTATATTTTGATCAATAATTCAAATATTTGAAAAATGACTATTAAGTATCTTCTTTTTGTTCATTATATTGATGCTTCTTATTTTTGGCTGTCTTATGAGTGGTTCTTAGGGAGCGTGATGTGCATGGAGGAGCCTTAGTCCCACTTAGACAAGCATGGTGCTATGAGTAGGTCCCCTTTTCCACTCAAGTTTTATTCCCACTTATATTTATTTTGTGCTCTTAAGTTCCCAGCCCAAAAGCAATACTAAAAGAATAATTTCGGAATGATGTATTAGGGTTCATTTGAAAAGTTTATCATTTGATTTTATTATGTACATAGAATTTGCACTATGGTGGCATTGTCTGGTATAGCCAAGTTAGCTTAAACAAAATACCTTCTTATAAAAAAATTTTAAGTGTGATATCAAATTTATTTGGCAAATTACATTTAAAAACCCTCAATTTTGGCCTTTTATTTTATTTAACCTTACAATTTTGATTGTATTGTATTTGGATCATTTAACATTCATTTTGTATTTTATTAAATTTTTTTTTCAAAATAGTCAAAATCACAATAAAATATAATCAAAATTTAGATGTTCAATAAAATATAAAATAGATTATAAAAAGAAACTCAATAATATTAACTATAAGTGAACTGAACAATGGTACAATTATAATCAACTTCAAGTTAATTACAATCTAATTGTTTCTGATACACAACAAGCTAATTGTTTCTTATACACACACTCAAACAGCTATAAAAGTCATTATATTCTATTTAATATTATCTGCAAACTTAAATTTCAAAAACTTCCACATCTCTGCTGCTGAATTCCTACCTATAGCACATGACATAGTCTTAGAGCTCAAAGTTTTCCCTCAATGGCGGAGCTACATGTGGTTAAGGGTACGCAATTATCCCCCTCAACTCTTCGAAATGTCTGTAATTGTATGTTGAATTATAAAATTTTTAGTATTTGCATCCCATGATTCTTAGCTCCAGCCATTGTCTGCCCTATCACAAATAAAACATAAAGTTAAAATTTTCTAAATGGAAGGGGTCTGCTCTCTCTATCGCTGGTTGTCTAGCCTTAATAAAATCAGTTTCGGAGGTGTCTTTTTTACACTCATTTGCATGTTATAAATGACCTAAAGCTCTAATCAGTTATATGGAGAAATGCATCTGGAACATTTTTATGGATAGGTGATATCAAAAAGAGGAAATCAATTATTGTACCTTTGCATCTTTACTGCAAACCGGAGAAAGAAGGAAGGGTGGGTCTTTAGAAGCTTGAACGTATGAATGAGGCTACGCTAAGAAAAATGGCATGGTCTATTATCTCGAATAGACTCTCTCCTTTACAATTCTTAAATAAGATATGTGTTAATAAGGTTGGGCTTCCATAGCAAACTTACTTTAGATCGTCCATTTGGCACTCGATCAAAAATATTTATGGGACTTTATGAGCTTCAATTAAGTGGTTCATTGGTGAACATTCAAAATTGGATTTTTGGTCTCATGAATGGATTTTGCCTACTCTTGCGAATAGATTGGGATTGAATTTTTGTGAAAAAAGCTCCAAAACTAAATGAGTTGCTGATTTTGTTATTAATAATCAATGGGTCTTGCCAGAATAATTTTGATGATTCTTTAAAGGCTGATATTCAATCGATTTTTTTGGGTAATGAGAAGGAGGATTTTTATGTCTAGACAACAAATGTGGATGGCATTGTCACGGTGAAAGTCGTTAACAATTTTCTTTGCCAAAGATTAGACGTTAAGCCTTGGCAGCGGTTCTTGTGGAAGGAGTTTCTACCTCCTTCGAGATCATTTTTTATAGGAGAGCAAGATGGGATTCTTACCAACTGATGTGGCACATCGAAGGAGAAGGACCAGCACACTTTCTCATTGTCTTATGTGTTTATATGTTGAAGAAATGCGAGATCATGTGCTTGTTACCTGCAATTTTGCGAACATCGTTAGTGTGAGTGTGATCAAGCGTCCAAGAGGGGGTGAATTGGACTTTTCAATTCTTTTTCGACTAGGTGATGGAAGCTGTTAACTTCAATTCGATGACTAAATAAGTCTGTTGTCAATTTCTTTTTGAGGTAACTTGGGTAACCTAAATTGATTGACTAACAATAAGCATTGAAGTAAACTGCATAAGTATCTTGCCATACTGACTAGCTGCCTGAAGATACTTACAGCAGTAAGTCAATGCTTATAATTAGTTATCTAATGTAAGTAATTAGTGACTTAATGGAATTTCCTTGAAAGTGAATGTTACACCAATTGATGAGACAATGAAAGTTTCGCAAGTAAGACAAGAAGTTTACATAATAGACTTAGCAAAAAATTAATTTTATCAATTTTAGAAATACCATTTAAGGACCTAATGCAATTCACAACAATGAAAAGAGAAGCAGCACACGGATTTATATTGGTTTAGCACTCAAGGCCTACATCTAGTCCTTAAAACATACATTTTAAGAGTTCCACTATGTGAGCTCTATTCAGTTGGCTTGAGCAAAACCATTACGGTCCAAACTGACTAGGGAACTAACAAAGGAGAAATATATCCTTTCTCCAATCCCTCATATTTTACTAAGATATCTGAAACCTCTCATCCATTCTCATGAATAGGTGATCCTCTCATAGATTTTCAATTGGGTGACTATGATACTCCATAAAATAACCACAATCTTGATTAGGTGCCTAGATAGCTTAACAATCAAGAGAATGATAGAATTTTAAAAATAGAAAAGAAAATTTATTATTATAACTAATAATGGCCAATTATACCTTATTTTTACTTCATTTCTTGGCCATTATTCGAGTCTAATTGCATTTAATTTACTTTTTTTAGTGTGTTTTCAGCTCTTCTAGGTCTAAACATCAATTTGGAGCTAAGTAATGCAAAATTTTGGATTTGGCGCACGAATAGGGCAAAAATGAGCAAGATCGTGACGAGCTTGAATGTACTTCGGTATGTTAATCATAACGTAACCTATAGAGCTTCGATTGAGATGATCCAAGTACAGTTGGAAAGCTAAGAGAAAGATATACAACTTTGTAGAAGACTAGAAAATCTAATTTGGATCATGGGAAATCTTCACGGGCATGAGAATTGCCTTGACCACTAGTGAGGTTGCTATTTCTCAAGGGTTTTTTCTGGCATTTTGGTATTTTGAGTATAACTCAAGCTACAGAACTTCAATTGAGGTGATTCAGGTACTGTTGAAAAGATAAGAGAAAGTTCAACAACGTTGAATAATACCACAAAGTCAAATTATTTCATCTTCATGTCTAAAATTTGCATGAAAGTCAGATGTCTGATTCTTAGTTCCAATCTAACTTATGCTGGTGTGGCAAAAATTGGCCAATCCTTACTTGACACATATTTAAACCCTAATGAGCCTTAAGTAACTATAAAAGGACATTATTTATATCAAATTGTGGGCTCTCTCTTAGGGGTTTTGGGGTAGGCACTCCCTCAATGGGTTAGAGAGAGAAAAGTGCAGAATTTTCATGGTGAAGATGAAAAAATTGCTGGAATGAAGATTGAAGTGGGGATTTCTCACCATTCATTGAGTGTTTGAGTTTTCTCTACCTTCTTTTGTATTTTCTTTTTCAATTTTGTGCTATGGATTAATTTTTTCATTCATCTAGATATTATGAACCCTAATTTTGATTGTATGAATTGAACATTTGGTTTTGCATCAATTTCATCTTTGGATTGTCTTATTTTCATGATTTATGAGTTTTATTCTAATTTTTAATTACCGGTTTATTAATTGGATATTGATTCTTTATTAGATGAGCAGAGATACCCTAATATAGATTAATCACTTATGGAAGTAGGGAATTGATTAGGGTGCTAGAGATAGACCTACAATACTTCTTTTGATATTATTCTCTTGATATTAATGCTACTTATATTTGATTATAGGTTGAGAAGAGATTCCCTATAATACTTAGTAAGTTAGGGATTTAATCACTTGAGAAAGGTTTATATCCAATTTAGTGAGAATCCAATTTAATTCATTGTTAGAATGATTCATATCATTGTTCTTGACATGCATGAGAGTTTAGGGGGATTCAATATCTAGATGAACTTTACCATTGATTTTCTGTCATCTATCCTTTATTGCTTTAATAGATTAGTTTTAATTAGGTTAGTATAATTAACTTCAAATTTGGTCCAACTAGACAATAACTTAATTTTGAACCAGTATTTGTGTCAGCGTCTCTATGGATCGACCTCGTTACTGCTTTACTACCTAAACGATAAGTGCACTTACCTAGAGCCAGAGTAGAGTTAGCCATCGAGCTTTAAAAATTGTAAAACCCCTGGTGTTGCCTCTCGACACATCAATAACAAACCCTAATATTGATCAATACAATGAATACACAAAGAGTTTGTTGAGATGAATGAATTTATGATTAAATCTCAAGAAAAATGATTGGAAATAAATGCTTAATTGAGATAAACACTTTAATGCACAATAAATTCTTCCAAACTTGATTAAGAAAAAAAAAGGATTATTCAAGACAAATAATGAAAAAAGTATTTTGATCTTGAAATGTTTTGGAAATTATGAATACTCTAATCTCATCAATGGCATCAATCAACCACTTAAATGTGAGGATTTGAATGCTATTTATAGAGGTTGTTTGAAGAAAATAGCTGTTAGAAAGAATAGAATAAAATAATATAAAACAAGCTCCTAATAGGTTTTCCAACATGTACCTATCAATCATGATAGATTGACATTTACTTTTCGCTGAAAACCTGGCTTTTCATCCATGTCAGTTTCTTAGCTGTTGAAAGCAATTATATATGAAAAATATCAGTTTGTTTTATGAATTTAATTAAAGAATATTTTTTCTTAACCAGTCAATGGCTTGATCATTCAGATTACTGACTTGATCAGTTAAGGAAACTATGCATGAAGAATTTAGATTTTCAAAAATGATTTGTTTCATGCTAGATAATGTAAGTACTAATCAATTTCACATAATATCTAATATTGTCTTCAATTAGATGCCTAATGGATCTCATTAGGTCACTAACTCTAGTTAATTAGGCAGCTAATGATTTGTCTGAAGATGACCTGCACACTTAAATAGTTAAGGCCCTAAGTACTTGGCTTTGACCTGCATAATCCATGTTAGTGAACCTTAACATATCACACAGTTTTGTGATAATCAAAATCAGAATACTAAACCATGTGAAGCTAACTGTTTGGACTGTTGTGTATTATTTATTTGGCATGACTCTTTTAGCACCAATCTCCTTTTTTCAGCTAGTTTCTCGAGCTATCAGCATCCAATTTAGTAGCCAAATTTCAGTCCTTTGGATTTTAGCTATTGTTCATAGGGCAAGGCTTCTTTGGAAGGCTATAAACCTACACATTTTTGAAGGATAACAACCTTCAATTTATCACACTCTTCATTCTCTCTGGTGTCATGTTAAAGAGAGCGATTTTTTTTTTGTATTTGTAGTATGTATAATAATTTGAATGAATTGTAGGTCCTTCACTCTTTTAATATTCAAGAAAGATTAGGAAATGCTCCCTCAATAATTTCAGTCATTTGGCCTTCTATGTGGATGAAGGTAAACACAGACGGTTCATCTCTTGGATCGTCTGGACCAACTGGAGTAGGAGGTATTTGTTGCAATGTTAGAGGCTTTGCACATGGGGCATTTGCTATTCCTTTATCATCTTCTTGGGTGTGTCTAGTAGAACTCAAAGAAGGTTTGTTTTTTCGATTTCGAACGAATAAAGTCTGGGCTGGCATCATTTGTGGTTGGAATGTGATTCCATTTATGTGGTTTACTTTCTAAGAGCGAGATCTCTTCAAGTTCCATGGAATTAAGAATTGATTGGACACACTGTCTATCATTTCTCCCTTAAATGTAATTACAAGTTTCTCATATTTACAAAGAAGGCAACAAAGCTGCTGACTTTCTAGCACGACATGAAATTTCCATTAGCTCCTCTATTTGGTGGCATACATGCGTAGAGTTTTGTAACTAGTTTGCTTGTGAAGACTTGAGTTGTAGGGAGGAATTTAAATTTTCTTGGTTATTTTTCCTCTCTGAAGGTTGTACTTAAAGTTTGTATTGGTTTTCTTTTATCTATTTTATTTTGAAGCTTAGTGAAGTGATAAAGTGCTATAGTAGTGCCAATCTAGTTGGGATGACTTGATCCACCTAGTGATCACTAACCTTCTTTGTTATTGAAAAATAATACAATCAAAATTAAGGGACTTAATACAATAAAATGTCAAAATTGAAAAAGGACTTTTTAAATACATTTGACCAATTTATTTTAGTATGGCTATTGGAGGATGCTGCTGAGTTTCAAGGAGTATAAATCAAGGATTTCCGATCTTTTTTCATATTGTTCCAGATGTTTAGGCCACATTAAGAGGTTGGGCTTGGAGCTCAAGCCTTTTAACTCTTCAATAGGCTTTGTGTTTATGGGACTTGCACTCATCTAGGCTTAGTTGTCGTTCGACTCATCTGGGCCTTCAGTCATATACTTCAACCAAAATAAATTTTTACCAAAAAGAGCCCATACTAAGTAATTAGGTATACATATAGTAGTTACCAAAATTAATTATTCGGCTTTCCAAAGAAAAAAGAAAAATTAATTATCATAATTACAAATGATTTTGGTTTTTACATGTAAATTTCATAATTAATAGATTGTTGTGATACTGTTATGAACAGTACAAACGCAGCACAATTATGAATTAACTATTTGAAAACTACACTTACACCATTTTTTATTTTAATTAAAAAATACTATTATTAAAAAGCTTTTATCAAAATACAATTTAAAAAAAAAATTGACAAAAGTCATATACTTGGACATACCTTATATATATTTAAAATATATTTAACTGAAAAATATATATGTCAGTGATATTTTTGTAAAAAAAAATTAAAAATTTTATTTTTTTATAAAAAAAATTGATATAATAGTATTTTTATAATTGTTTTTTTTTTTTGAAAATTTGTGTACGTTTTTTTTTTTAAGTTGAACCATTCTAAGGATCATGTAGTAACTGCTTAGCCCAAGCCCAAAATTTTCATCATACATGAATAGGCTTAACAAAGAGGCCATGACAATTCCCTTTTACCAATTCGTCATTTGGGTCACAAAACTCTATTAAGGAAAGTACAGATCAAGTAGCTGAACCTTCATAACTAAACCCGCCCATGTAAGCCGTAGTTCACTTAAAATATGTTTTATGTTTTATTTCTCAAAATTAATTATGTGTTGGCAATAGGAGTGGGCCTTTTCTACGCAGTTTATTTCTGTTTCTTCTTCCTCTTTTTGAGTTAATAATGACTTTTCTAGTGATCTTTTGGTCTTCCATGTCGTTCGGGCTTACTGATGCTTTAACGAGTCTAATCAAGCTTGTTCATGGGTTCTTTCATCCAAAGGCTTGACTTTGGATGGAAAGAGATGGATAGGTGAAGAACTTTTAACCAACTTGAGTTTTGAATGTGTTTTTGATGTATTTTCAATTTTACTTTTATGCCTCCTAAGAACACATAAATCACATATTTTGAATGACAAAAGAATTTGTATATAAAAAAAAAAAATCATTTCTTAAAGTAAAAATTAGATAAGAAAGTGTATTAATTTATCTTAATTAGGTTGGCACCGCTATAACATCTTCGTAATCTAATTGCACTAAAAAATTTTATTAAAGTAAAAAAAAAAAATATCAAAGTGTACAAAATTCAACCCTTGGAAAAAGGATTGTATGAAGTTGAAATTTTCCTTCAAACTAAATTTATGACAAACTAAAAGTATTACAAAAAGGTAAATAATGTTGGTTTCGGAACCCATAGCCAGCCATGTATTTTGCCACTCTATTACCTTCTTTGTTAATATGAGATACAACTAGACACACAAAAGAAATATCATACAAAAAATTTGCCTATTCAATTCTAAACTCCCAAAGAACCACATTTGACTTAGTTTTAAACAAATTCACCACATAGCCTAAGTCACATTCAAGTCAAGTATTCTTCAAACCAAATTCTAAAGCCTTGGAGATGGCATGCATTGTGGCTTTTAGTTCAACTACATGAGTAAAGGAAACGCCTGTATGCAAAAGGCCCTTGACAAAACCTTATTGCATTCCTAAACGTTTCGCTTGCATCAGATGAACGTGGATCACCCAAAGCAAAACTGACAGTGTTGCATTTAATCAAGTTAGATAGGGGAAGTAGCCATATGACTGAAATCATTTGGGATATTATCTCATTAATTTGAAAACAATTGAGGATAAAACCAAAATACTTAATCGTGGAGTGATTTCTCTAAAGCCAGGGACTATGAGGCTTCAAAATTGGACAAAGGATTTTGATTTTAAAGCGCAGAAACAGATTACCATCCAATTATGGGTTAGATTCTATAAGCTTATGTGGGAATACTAGCACCCATAAATCCTTGTGGATATTGCCCAAGGGATTGGGACACTTGTGAAAATAGACAATGCTACTATTAACGAGAACTTGGGGCACTATGCTCACATCTTGATTAAAGTGGGCCTTTTGATTGATCTAATAGAAACCCCTATCCTTGAACGCACCGGTAAGAGCTTTTTTATGGAGGTGATATATGAGAATTTGCCTAATTTTTGTTCTATCTGTTACTACATTGGTCATACATCTGTGGACTGTCGATTGAGCAAGGCTAACAAGGTGGAAAAGGTTAAACCACATAAGAAAAACTTGCTAAAAAAGCCAAGCTAGCTAAAAATGGGTTCTTAAGGAATCTGAATTCCCTTTTAGCAATGCTTTTCACTACTTTAAGAATGAGTCTTGATTTGATTCTTGTAACTGAACAGCCTCCAAAATTCATTGGAGAGCCTTCAAAATAAAATCTGGCACTTATTGAGGAGCCTTTGAATCATGTACCAAATTTTGATAGGGATGAGGAAGAAGAGGTAAATGGTATTGTTGTTAACGCAGGTAATGAGAATTCTCTTTCAACTGGCACTAATGATCTATCAGCTAATAATATTAATTTGACTTTTGGTCCAACTTTGGCAGATGTTTCTTTGCCTGTGGCTTCTAACATTAATGTGAATAATACTGATTTTGTTGATAGTCATAGCAGTGAGCAGGTTCCGGTTTAGACTTAGCCAAAATAGCCACTGATGTTGTCCTTAACATTGATGGTACTAGTACTAAAGAATAGGAGCAGGTCCTTAATGCTTCTGCTGCGGCCAAGCCTACCGTGGAAATTGAACCTCAGACTACACTAGACCCTGAGTAGTGTACTAGAGCTACTGCTGATCCTCATAACAATGAGAAAAGCCATCAATCATGGGTTAATGAGTGTGAGTTTGATGAAGGGGAATGGGAAGAAGTAAAAACCAAACACTCAAAGCCTACTTCGGAAAAATACAAGCCTAGACTCTCTCGAAGGTCAATTAAAACACCAGCTTATTAACTATGAAGGTAATTTTTTGGAATTGCAAGGGTTTTGCTAATGAGGAAACCCAAAGATACTTATTTTCTTTATGTCAAACTCATAAGCTAGACCTTATTTGTTTGGCAGAACATTTTATGGAGGTTGATTCTATTTCGGAACATTTTTGGCAGTCCTTGAGGCTCCAATTTATTGCTTTCTAATGACAAGCTTTCTGCTTCTCTTTGGCTTTTTGGAAATGCTAATTTTTGTCAGCTGAATTTCTTAGTCTCTTATGAGCAACATATCACTATAGATTTTTGGTGGATTATTTTACTTATAGGTTCTCCTTCGTCTATGGCAACATATGGTGTAATAGGAGAAGCAACCTTTGGCAACATCTCACTACTCTCAGTCCTCATGATTCATGGATTACTATGGGTGACTTTAATGCTCTGCATGGTGCTCATGATAAAACGGGTCGCCCGCCAGTAAACCCTCATTGTAGATATTTTTGAAACTTTATTGATGATAATGACTTATATCAACTTCTGGCACAAGATGCTTGTTATACTTGGTGCAATGGGACACAAGGGAATGCTAGAGTTGAGAGTCTTCTTAACGAGTGATGGTTTCTGAATCCTTCATGGAATCTTGGTCTATAGTTAGTTGTATTGTTCTCACAAGACATTGTTCTGATCATGCACCATTATTCTTCATTATTCTTCTCCTTTGAGAAGGATAATCTACCCTACCATTAGAGATTTAGATTTCAAAGCATGTGGTTAACTCATCCACAGCTTCGAAAACTTGTCAAAAAGTGTTGGCATAGCTCAAATTTGCATCTACCTTCAATTCAGTTTCTCTTAAAAAAAAGCTAAAAAGGATGCAGGAAGCTCTTAAATCTTTGAAACATGATATTTTTGGTGACTTTAATTCTAATATTTCTAACGCTAAAAGTTCTTTGCATAATATTCAGTAAGCTATTTTTGTAACTGGATTTAATGAAGAGCTGCATCCAAAAGAGTTTGAGGCACACAAGCAGTTGGATTTTCCTTTAAAATAGAGGGATATCTTCTTGAAAGAGAGAAGCTGGATTCATTAGTTAGAGGGTGGGGATTGCAATTCATCCTTCTTTCACCGGCTGCACTTTATGACGATGCCTCTTTAGTCCATTTCATTAATGAAAATCGGGGATGAAATGACTCACAATCAGGAGTCTATCTCTAACCACATCACTAATTATTATCAAAATCTTTTCATTTATCCTTCTATAAAATGGAAAGATTTTAGTATGGTGATCAGTGTCATTCCTAAGCTAGTTACTAAAGATGAGAATTTGAATTTGACTAGATGCCCAAATTATGAGGAAATAAAATCAGCCATGTTTTATCTTGATGCTTCAGGCACGGATGGTTTTATAGGTAGTTTCTTTAGAGATTTTTGGGATATTGTTCAGGGTGATGTCTGCAAGGTTGTTAGTTTCTTTTTCGAACATGGTAAAGTCACTCTAAGAATGAATCAAGCTTTATGATTCTAATTCCTAAAGTAAAAAAAAAGCTATAGCTGTTGATCAATACAGACCAATTATTCTTAGTAATTTTTGTTTCAAAATAATTACTAAGATTCTTTCAGATCTATTATCTTGCATTGTAGGAAAGATTGTCTCTCCAAATCAATTTGGGTTTTTAAAGGGACATCCTATTTCGAAATTCAGCGCTACTACTTCAAAGGGGATTAATGTGATGGATAAAAAGTGTTTTGGCTATGAAAATTGATATATGGAAAACATTCGACACCATAGATTGGAACTTTAATTTAAAAGTTCTAGATGCTTTCGACTTCTCTCTCACTTTCTAAAGTTGGATCTTAGAAGTCTTCTCTTCAGCCCATATATCGATTATGATCATTGGTGCGCTAAAGGTTATTTCTCTTATTCAAGAGGTGTTCACCAGAAGAACCCTCTCCCACCTCTCCTCTTTTTTATTATTGAAGACTTTATCAATAGATACATTCTTCATTTAATAGAGTTGGGCTCTTTCTGGCCAATGAAATACACTAAACATATAGCTTTTCCCTCTCACTTAATGTATGCTTATGACCTCATAATTTTGGTCAATCTACTCTTCGTAATATTTAGATTATTGGGGAAGTTTTTTATTGGGATAGGTTCAATTTTCCCTCTAACATTTGGTACGTGTATCATATTAACACTTTATGTTTTTTACGGAAGAAATACGCCCTTAACATTAAAAAAGAACAAATATGCCTCTAACGTTATGAAAAATGTAGCAAATGAACACCTATATTATCGTTACTGTAACAGTTTTCGTTACGATTTTCTTAGCAAAAGTATTTAATTGTACCATTTTTATTACATTAGGAGCATATTTTCTCCGTAAAAAACATTAAGAGTCAATCTAGTATTTATAACAAATGTCTAGAGCAAAATTAAACTTTATCCCTTTTCTATTTATATGGTTGGCTTTCAGGACAATAAGACAATTAGGAAAATCAAATATTTTCTTCGAAAAATCAGTTTTACCTCAAAGGGCTTCTATGTTGGCGGATCAATTGGGTATCAAAGGAGGAGTTATTCCATTCTCTTATCTAGGCATTCCTCTATTTGTTGGTATCCCAAGAAAATGTTTCTTACAACCTTTGGCAAACAAGATTATTAGTAAGTTTACAAAGTGGAAGGGTACTTGTCTTTCGATGATAGGTCATGTATGTTTGGTAAAGTCGATTATCACTAGCACCTTCCTTCGATCTTTTGATACATATCAATGGCCTCGTGCTCTACTAATAAAGTTATAACAATCTATCCAAAATTTTATACGGGGAGGCTCCACTACTACTTGTAGGCTTGTTACTGTATCATGGAAATGGTGTTGTAAACCAATTAAGGAAGGAGGATTTGGCCTCAAAGGTTTGACAACTTTGAACAAATCCATGCTTTCTTCTATTTCATGGAAAATTTACTCAAGTAGCACTTTTTCTATTAATGTGTTACAATCACATTTTGTTTATGACTTTGAGCTTCCTAAAAATGTTCATTTTCGTTGTTCTATATGGCATTCCATCAAGCACATTTTTAATAAAGTAAGGGAGCATTCCATTTGGTTGATTGGTAGACATTCAACTATGAAAATCTTGACCAATTTATAGATTCACCCATCATTTGCTGATCAGTCTGGCATAGGGGCTGTTACATTTTTTTTACAACAATTGTTGGTGAATTTCGTAACAATAATGGATGGGTTTTTCCTTTCAGCCTATCTGTGAGTATAAGAGCTGATATTGGCAACATCTCAGCCTACAAAACTGGCTTAGACATATGTTTTTGGAGGCCATTAGTGGACAGAAAATTAAAGGTGAAGAAATTTTACTCTTTCATTTCTTCACCTTCGATTCTTCATCCTTGGGTTGACTTGATTTAGAGTAAATTCATTATGCCATCATGCTCTTTTGTTTACTGGAATGCATTCCATAATGCTTTACCAACTAATGATCTACTACAACAAAAAAAGTTTGCATTTTTCTTCGAGATGCCCTTTATGCCAAGCTGATCAAGAGACTTTGTAACATTTGTTTGTGGAATGTGCAGTTGTGGTGGAGCTTTGGGTTGTCATTTCTAATCTTTTAGGGATCAAAATACAGGTAAATGGGTGTCTTTCTTATTTATTTTTAGCTTCAAAAATGCCACTTTGAGTTCACAGCTTCAATGCTTTTGGAGAGTTGCCTTAGTTCGATTGTTTGGATTATTTGGTTTACTAGAAACCAAATTATTTTTTATAATCATACTCTTGAATTTAATGGTTTTCTTAGACTATTATAAAAGCTCATTAAGGAATTTGATTTTTTCAATTTGGGAACAATGAATGATACCTTGAATGAGTTATTATTTTTTCAGAATTTAGGTGTTCAAGGCAAGACAAAAGGGCCTACTACCATTGTTTCTATCGTATAGCAGCCCCCACCTCCTTCTTGGATAAAATTAAATATTGATGGGTCTTCTCTTGGTAATCCGGGTGCATCTGGTGCTGGGGGGATTTTTAGAAATCATTGAGGTTTTTTTTCATGGAGCCTATGCCTTTCATATTGATTATTCTTTTCCTTATCTCTAAAGGCTGCAATATTTGGGGTGAATAAAGCTATTGAGATGGGATGGAAGAACGTATGGCTTGAAAGTGATTCCACTTTTGTGGTTCATGTCTTCAAAAATAGAACCATCAATGTCCCATGGGAATGTCACATGGACCTTTTGGCATGTTTTCATCAGTTGAAAGATATTACTCTAGTGGTTTCGCATACTTTCATAGAGGAGAATGTTATGGCAGACTCTTTAGCTAACTTTTGAGCCCGGAACTTAGGCAACCATTTGTGGTGTAATTACCCTTCCTTTTGTGATAGTTTAGTTTATGATAATTTGGCTTTTAAAGAATTCCTTAGATTTTTGTAACTCTATTGGAGAGTAGACTTGACTTATTGTACTTATTTTTATTTTTCATTTTAATAATATTGTGAGCTAAGGAAAGTGAAACAGGTGTTGCGGATGTGTCAACCTAGTTGGGATGTCCTGCAAGCACTATCTGATTCCTGACCTCCACTTTTAATAAAAAAAAAATTATCTATTTAATTGGATAATTTTGGCTATCTCACTAAATTAGACAAATTGCTCTTTCAAGCTAATTTGCCAATACCCAAATTAATGCTACACCTACTTTCATGGTTGTAATAATTAACAAGGATTCATTAAGCAATAATGATTTTTAATCAATAGCCACCTAATTCTCATTCATATTTTTATGTTATAAATTCTAAGTTTATCTTTTGCATGAACTAATATTAAAATTTCACTTTCACTCCATCTCACAATGCCTTAAATATTTGTAAATGGTGATCAAGCATTTACAAATTCATAAATCAAAAGATACAACAAAAATTCAAACCAAATAAATAAAGAAAATGGCATGTATTAATTCTAAAATATATCAATCAATATCTATCTAAATCCTACCTTTAAAAGTTAGGTATTCATAACAAGATATCTACTAAAATTTATGAAAATCCAAATAAAAAAGATGATAAAAACAAGAAAAATAAAGAAGATAGAATTTAGAGATACTCTTAGAAGCTTCTAGGGTATAGAAATGGAAGTGGGTTACAACTATTTTCTTTCATTTCAAGCTTTTAGAGAACTCCCTTGAAGAATTCTAAAACTGTACTCTAAAATTTTAGAACTCCCTTGAGTAATTGTCAATTTGAGAAAAATTTGTCTCAGACGGTATAAGCGTTACTAAATCATCAATCTTTAGAGTTTTTTACTCTTTGAAATGATTTTATAGTTTCTAAAATGCCCCAAAATAAAACTAAGTAATTTTAAATTTATTTTTTCTTCTAAAAATGTTGAAAGTCCATTAATCTTGTAATTGCAAGCAGTCCACAGCTCTGTGCACTTTTCTAGTACATAGCCCCACACAAAATTCTGCACTTTAAATTCTTTATTTTTTTTTCATTCTTTTACTCTTTTAACCTTTTTCTTTATAGATTTTCCTTACTTTTACCATACTTTTGGACCTAAGATATGGAAAACTAATCAAGCATTAGTCCAAGAGTTTAAAATACTAAAATTGACTAAAAGCTTGATAAATTTTCAAAAAAATTTAAGCAAGAAATTTCTAAAATTTAGAAAAAATCTATGAAAATTTAATTAAAATTCTAGTCCAGCACCAACATGAGCATATTTGGAAGGTTGAAATGGACAATGTCACCAACAGAGGCGTGTACAAAAGATTTGACGAATTTTCATAGACATTAGGGGTGTTAGTGAGTTAAACCGACTTGTGAGTTACTCGGGATCAACTTAAGAGAT
>CAOJBK013674588.1:0-11179 GCA_948294925.1 Codiaeum variegatum
GCTACTATTTGATAATTCATCGCTAAAATGAGGATGAAATTCAAAAGGTCTGCAAAGAGTTTAATTAAAATTCAGAGGATTGGTAGTCGTCGCTACTTTAGTCACAAACTGGTAACTACATCATCACAATTGCTGATGAAATAGCGACAATCACCATTTTTAAAAAAAATAATTTTATGTTACTAGTTGTTAATTAGTTGCAACATTAGATTGATATAGATGGTTTAGAGATGAATTTAAGATTTTAGTTTTAGTTAAAAAATAACGCGTCGTTATAACCATATGGCAATGCTATTTTCTTTTGGTCGTTGCAATTAGAGACCAAATAGCAATGAGATTAATTTTTTTACATTTATTATTATTATTATTATTATTATTATTATTATTATTATTATTATTATTATTATTATTATTCTCTTATAATTTATTGGGTTAATTACACAAAAGATCACGAACTATAACAAAAATTGCAATTTTAGCATGAACTTTTAAATTTTGACAATTCAATATATGGACTTTCAATTTTTGGCAAAATTGAAATATGACTGGAATCCCAATTTGTTTCAGGTGGCCATAATGACATAAAAATTCATCTTTATTTTTATTAAATCTTAAAAGTTTTAAAATCATGAAAACTTATTAACATATGTTGATTTTTTAATCTATTTCAATTGAAAATATATTTTTTTAAAAAAATAAAAAGTACCCATTTCAGTTCTTGTCATCGGAAAAAATTGAAATTCTCGCCATATGTCAATTTTACCAAATTTGAAAGTTCGTGCTAAATTTACAATTTTCTTCATAATTCGTGATTTTTTTACAATCATTTGGTTATTAATGTTTATTATGATTATGAAAATATCAAATGTACCTAATAATGTACTAGATAATAATAAATTGTACAAAATACAAGTATAATAAAAAAATATATAATAATGTGCCTAATGTCAAAAAAAAAAAATTATTGCTCGTATGTTGGTGCTAGTTAATGATCATCCAGTTTCTATTGCTAGACCAACAAAGGATCAGAATGATTGACAATAGTGGACTCTGTAAGTGAATCTACCTGAGTTAGAGTGGAACTGGCTGTGACGAGCAGAATCAACTGTAGGGGGATCTGAAGCAGTGGCTGGCGGTGGCTCTTATATTTGGAGAATATCTTGGACGATAACATCGATGTCCAGTGTGTGAGTAAGGTTGGGCTCTAACCGTATAACCACAACCTCAGCAATAGCCTCCCTTTCTTACTTTATCCGCTCAATGACCCGTGCATCTACCTCTTGATCGGCAACATTAAATAAGGGACTCGCATGTTATAGGCCTGTTTGGGAGGAGCTAGCAGCATAATAGTTAAAGTTACTCATGCCAATCCTGTACACCCTCTGATCATAAGGAGAAGGGCACATTGTTACTTGAAATGCCTCCTGTTGTAACTAAGGAGGAGAAGAGGACTCATTAGCTGTCACAGTCTCTCCTGACTTTGACTCCTGGGATTGTGGCATACACTGTGAGATATATTCATCCGTAGCCTCATATGAATAAACATTAATAAAATTATGAATTCATTGTCTTTGAAAAGACTGTAATATCAATAATTTAAATTTTTAAACAAACTTACCCCATACGTTCTAGAACGCTGATCCACCCATTCTCCTTTCCTCCTTACTTTTTGCAGATGCGGTAGTAGACATCCACCTCCCTTACTACCACTATCTTGATTTAGATATAAAAAATTATTATCATACTTATTGAATACAATTTTTACTAAAATAATTTCTTAAATTAAAAAATTACCAATTTTCGCTTGTGGTCTCTAATAGATTTAGATCGACTTGTATGCTTTAAAGGGCCGCTTCTTGGACTGGCTTTTTCTGCCAACCGATTCCTGCTATTCTATCGAGAGCATGTCTACTAGCCTTCCTAACCCTACTCCTCTAAAATCTCAATTCCAAATAGCCTCTAAAATTCAACGAGACTTCTTCCTTTTCTTCCTCTCCTCGTACAATATGTCCACATATTAGTCTGTGGATTGCTTATCATAGATCTCACATACCACCTTCCTAATGTTGTTCTTTCACTAATATTTGCCTTGCAAAAATGGAAAAAAATTGTTCAAATAAAAAAAAAAGCAAATAAAAATATTCTTATAAAATTAAAATTAATGAATTATTATTACCTTAAAGTCGACTATCGAACTCTGGGAATTGATGATCTTGTTTTAATCGAATACCTACTCAGATGGATAGGAAAGCATATAATATGGATGGATTGATTAAACTAAATCTAAACAAGAAAGAAAATAACAATATGATAAGACATTAGAATTACAAATTAGAATTAGTCATGCAAAGATAAATGAATGTATGATTAGAGAAAATGCCTAAAGTCTTCACAAGCAACTCTCGTTGTCAAACAAAAGTGATTTCATTTAGAGTTTTAAATGCACTCTTATTCCAAGGAAAAGATAAGTAAAAACCATAAATAATGCCATTTCTAAAGTCCCTTAAAGTTGATTGCTTGTCTCCAAGTCAATCTCATGCTTCAAGTAATTTCAATTGAGTTTCCACCAATATGCCCTAACTCTCGCTATGAACAATCAAGTAAGAATTCACATATGTTGATCAAGCATACATAACACAATCACGCCAATTGAAACTAAATCATGTTCATCAAATTATATGAATTAATTCATCATTATAATTCTAACAACTTAAGCCTAAGTACATGGTATTATGCTATAAATAAATAATCAAGCATTCAGCATTGGATATTCAAATAACATTAAAATAAAAGAAGAAGGATTGATTGATGAAAACTCTTTATATTTTTTAGGAATTACTAGAATAATTCCTTAAAAACACTTGAAGTGCATTTTGAATGACACTTGATACAAACAAAGTACTTAATTCTAAAATTGTTTACATGATTTAAAATTAGTTTAAACTATCTAAAACTGTAATATATTATGCCTAAAATTTATCCAAACCCAAGTATATATAATCCTTAAGATGTCCCAAGAAGTGCCTCTTCGAAAAGTGTGTCAAACCGAAAAGGTGTCATGAAGGGTCACTGTAACCACTAGTAACAAGAGGCACAACTCGTGACCAACAACCTTTGTCATGAGTCAGTACCAGAGATGACAAGTCATCACAATGGTTGGCTGGCATCTAGGCTCAAGACAGAAAGGCATGACTGGCATTATCACGACTCGTGACCATTGGTGCTGAGTTGTGACAGGCTTAAAATCCTTTTTTTTTTTGCTTGTCCTTAATCCTAAGCTTGGCACTTGGTTCCATTTTGGTCTTTTGCTCTCATTTCCATCATGAATTGTTCTTTACACTCAATATTGGTCTATAACACTTAACAAATGGGTTAAATGCACCTTTTTATAAGAAAATCAAATGAAAACATGCATGCAAATCACACATACTTAGTAAATATATCAATATTTAGTAATGCCAATTTGCATCATATCATCAATCCAATACTAGTTCTTCACATCATGAGGGATGGTCACCCAGTAATATGCAACCGAATCCATCCTCCTCTTAAAGTTCACTCTCATAACTTTTGCCTTCTGGACACGGTTTACAAACCTATAAAAAGAAAATTAAAACATAATTAAAAATTAAATTTATTTTTATGAATTGAAATAATTATTAAATATTACTTTTATGAAAATTAAATATATTCTACTTACATACCAGTCCTCGGATCAATCTCTTGCTCCTCGACACTAGGTCGTTGAAGAAAACTGTCATTGTCCACCACATCATCATTATCACCACCATCTGATGGTGGCATAGTGTATTGTCCCAACAATGGACACCCGGATGGGTGGGGGGGTGGGTGGGGGTTGAATTGGTTTCTTAAAAATTTTTAATCAAAAACACCAATTTCAAAACTTAAATATTTTCTCAAATTAGTATAAGAGATATTGCAAAGAGAAAATGATTAAATTTAGAATTTATGAAAAACTAAGTTTCAATCCATGTATTTTAAACCAAAACAGAGCACTAAATAAAAAGAGAGATAAAAGAGAATGCTCAGAGACTCTTTCTCCTACGTCCACTCTCTCAATCAACCAATTGAGATTCCACTAATTTCAACCAAAGCCTCTAAGCTTCTAGTTCTCCGAGTTTTCAGCCAAATTACAAACCGGAGCTTACAACCATAGATACAATATTTTTCAAGAGATTACACGGAGTTAAACGACTTGGTTTATAATGTTAGGTTAAAGATTTACAATGAGAATCATAGAATAAGTTTTCTTAAAGTCAAAGGATTATAATGAAAGAGTTAGAGTTTAAGAAAATAAGAGAGTATGAGAAAGAACATGCTTAAAACACAAATAGAATGAGTTACAAAGCAATAGAATAGTTCTCTCTTCTTTGTTTCAAATTTATCCTTATATACCTTGGCCTTCTTGGAGCTAAAATGGTGCTTTTAATGTTTAAAAAGTACACGTGACATCTTTTTCAATGTTTTAAACATTTTTTCAGACTAATACCATCCGGTCGTATGAAGTTTATGAGTCTAGATTGAATATAGTCATTGGAGCTATACGGTCGTATGATGTCTTATTCATATGGTCATATGGTGCTTCCCAAAATACCAAATGCTACTGGACTACCATATGGTCATATGGTCTCTTTACTATATGGTCATATGACCTTGTCCATACGTCATATGGTGACCTTCCATATGGTCGAATGCCAGCATTTTTCTGTAAAAACTTAACACTTTGTTTCTAAAGGGCTTGTTAGTTCAATCAAAGTGTTTGTTCATAAATTATAAGCACAATAAACATTATTAGGCACCAAATGCACATCTCACACTCATATATCCATGAAAATATGTTTTTGATACATTATGCATTAATTAAATAAACTAGACTAACGATTTTGGAATCATCAAAATAGGGAGGACAACGTAGTGGATGAGCAAACTCTATTGAATGCATAAGGCACACTAGATGTAGATGGCTAGGTCGATGGCATAAGAAACCATACACTATCAATGCTTCTAACAAATTTTTTTCTTGTGTGAAATGATGCAAATATGAAATAATCTCTCCTCAAAAAGTAACCTAACCTAGATTTATATATTTTCACAGTGAGCATTACTCATCAACTAGCATTGTAGGTTTAGAACTCATTTTAGACACTGATAACACCTACTCACTATTATATTTCTATAACTATAAATTCTTTTCCTTCAGATTGTAAATTTCAACATATATGTCATGAGTACTAATTAAATCACTACTACATTACTATTAACAAATTGACAAATAAAAATAGATTATGTACCTCCTCCTCCTGCTTCTTCTTCTTCTTCTTCTTCTTCTTCTTCTTCCTCTTCCTCTTCCTCTTCCTCTATTATTTTAAGAGAGAGAGAGAGAGAGAGAGTTATAAATTTAGGCTTGTGCATTTTTATCAATTTATAGAAGAAGATTCATATTTATATAAACAAATCGCGATGTTGTTGCTACAAAAAATGTGTCTAAATTCATTCATTTCCTTATGTTAGCGAACAAATAACCACATTATATTTTGAAAATACCACTGAATTTTTTTAAAAAATTTAGTATTTCTCACACTTACTTTGTGATGACAAATGTGTGTCGCTAACATTGCAACAACAGAAAAGTCATCGCAATAGAGTCACAAAATTATAGAGGGAAAGCTAATAGATTTATGGCTCCAATTTCTGCTACTTAACTATGACTATTGTTAGCATCATCACTAATATAGTCACTAATTCATCACTATTTGCTACAAATTCTAGTTACTTAATTTTGTCTCTTTTTGACTAATTGTGCTATAAAAAAATCATTGATGTGTCACTACTATGCATCTCTAAGTCATCTCTAATTTACTATTTTGTCATAGTGTTTGAATTACAAAATGAATTTTGTTGTTAGGAATTCATTCAAATCTCTTCTCTCTTTGTTAAGTTGAGGTTCAAACTAAATGTTTATATCAAAATACATCAAGTAGCAGTTATAGAATGATGCTAAAGCATCATTTTCAATCCTTGAACAAAATGCTTATCAATTAATGTGTTGCAATTAAAAAGTCATGCTTGCAACCTTCAAAAGTTTTAGTTTGAGTTTCATGTATCATTACACCATTAGCATGCTAAAAATAAAAATTGGCTTTGATTCCTTTACTTCACACATTGATCATGCTTGTGACTCTAGGGTCGTGGCCGTGACTATTAGTCACATGCTTGATCATGCTCCATCCTTAGTTGCATCTCTATTATGTCTTTTTTGATAGTTTGGTCATGCCTGCGACTCTTGAGGCTATGCCTGTGACTTCGTTAGGCTTCAGAAAATTTTCTAGGTAATTTTCTTTAGTTGTGCCAGTTACCACATGGTCGTATTCGTGACTCATAAGTAAAAAAACTTATGAAATTTGAATTCAAGTATAATGCTTTAGATTCTTGAGACCTTATACCTACACACTTACTTTGAAACATTAATACCTTTAATTCAATATGCCAAAAGTAAAACTCGGGGCACCCTATTTATCTTTAGGTACACCAAGGAGGAGGGGTTGAATTGGTGTCTCCAAATTCTTATGAACAGATAGAAAATTAAAATGTAGAATAGATAAAGAAGGAAATGAAATAACTTTGTATAAGATTTTTATAGTGAATTAGGCATTAACAATCCCTACATCCACTCTCCCAATACACAATTTGGGTTCTACCAGAAGCTTCTTAGTGATTTTACAATAGGATTAATCATCTAATTTCACTCTACCATAAACCTAAGTGTTTTAAAATGATAACACTTGAAACTTTTACAATTTAAGATTTGTAAGGCAATCTCAAGATTTTTGTGATGAGATTTAAAGGCTACCTCAACCTAATCTCAATTCCACTAGATTGAAGTGAGCATCAAATACTCTAGAACATAAAAATAATTACAATTTTTAATTTGGTTTAAAGAAAATACATTCAAGGAACTTCCTCTAATTTGTGTTGAGATTTAAAGTCCTTTTTATCCCAAAATATCTCCATTTACTGTTATAGGATGATTCCAAAACATCATTTTCAAATCATATTCAAAAAGCTTCACAATTTAATTTCTAGCACGATGTTAGTTTGGCCAACTACTACAAGGTCATGCTGTAACCTTCAAATCTTAGGTAAGACTTATCACATATTACTTTAGCATTTACATGCTAGAATTAGCTGTTAGTCTTTGATTCCTTTGTCTCTAACATTGATCATGCTTGCGACTCCATAATTTCATCTAGGACTCGAGGTTGCTAGCAGCTCATGCTCCATACTCAAGTGTGGGTAGCTATTGTGTCTTTTTGACATATTAAGGTCAAGCCTGTGACCAAACAGTTGTTCCCACGACTAAGATAAAAGGAAAAAAATTTTCTAAGTGATTTTGAATTTGTGAATGATGCTTGTAATCTCTTGAAAGCCTTTACTTGTTAGAGATGTATGGCCCAAAGTTGTGTACATGGTATATATTTATAATCATAAATCCCAAATCATAATAAAATATAAATATTTCCTTAAATGAATTGTTCATTTTTATGTTTAAATGTATATATTTTCTGTAAGTATTATTTAAGATAATCTGTTCTCAAAAAGTTTAAGAATATGAATGACATATTCTCTTTGTCATATACTTTAAAGAATGTTCATGGACATAGGATTATTGGTTGGAATGTCTTTATTCCAGAAGACCATTTCCTCTGCTGTCATCCAAGATAAGTATGAGATACTTATTGGTATAAAGGTAATGAGTCTCATGCTACAAACATGTGATGTTATAACAACATGGAGCATACTCATAAGATGAGCAAGTTGAACAGTGACGCTAGATGATGGATACATGGGTTTTATTTACTAGTCAATAACTCATCATCTAGATCATAATTGTGCATATAATCCTTAGACTCGAGGTGACCTATTATCTAGCATATTCATGGCTATGGTTTGTTACTGCTTACATACTAATGCTATCCAAGTATTAGTATATGGCATGTGGTGGCTATAATCAATGATATGCTGAGGTAAGTGGTCTCTAAGAAAGGAATCATTAACTTGGTAAATAACAAAGGAATCCTTGGACAAGATGGATAAGATTTAGTAAAAAAAAAGTTTATAGTAGGAATCTGGTTTATCAAGAACTAGAACTGGAAGGTGGTCATATGATCTAACATATTGGGTTTAACTATTATATGACATTAGCTAAAATCGAGAATCCATAATGAAGGGATTTGAATGCACGTTAATTATGATTAAGAGGTCCATGCAATACGAAGGATATGATCACCAACATTCATTTCTAATTAGATAGTCATGATACGTAATGCTAGGCATCACTCATGACTTGTGGGACTAAGTGTGAAATGCGGATTACACAGCTAGAGAAAGAAAAGAGTTTTCTATATACCATTGTTAATTAGAATATGAACCTAGTAAGTCACACACCATAAAATATTTCCAAAGCTTAGATATAAATTATATTAATAATCAATTAAAGATTTTAATTAATTATTAATTAAAGGAATTATTTCACTTAAGTCATAATTTGTATGAGGTACAAATAGGAAAGTTTAAATTGAAATGGTTTTGGACAAACAAAATTAATTAGGCCTATGCATAAGATATTCAGCCTAATCCATATTAGATGTAGTTAATTATGGATTAGTAGAGAATTCCCACTAACAATGGTTCATTAGTAATTACCTTTATGTGATAAAGGTATTATGGACATTAGGATATTGGTTAGGAGACAATGTGTCAACTAGTCAACATCACCCAACAACCTTCCATTATTTCATCATTAAATTTAGGAAACGTTAGTGAAAAGTGACATGTGTATAAAAGGTGGGAGTTGTCATCTTTTCTAACTAGATGAAACACTATTCATCTTCTTGCTCTTGCAAAGTAAGAAAGAAAAGAAAAAAGCTTTAAAAAGTTAGACTTTTATTTCTTCCACCACTTATTCTGGAGAGAGAAAAAGTGAAATATTGAAGAAGAGTCTTCATATTCTTCTTTTTTTCTTGACTTTGAGAAAGAAAGTGAGTAGGTGTTGTAAGGAGTCTAAAACCATCCCCAAGCTTCCAAGATTCAAGTAAAGGAGCAAGAACTAAATTTTAGGCAACTAAGGAGAGAAAGGTTCGAGCTTCTCAAAGAATTCGAAAGATCAAAACTTAAGTGTGCTTGGTGTGCAACAAGCTAGAGGCTTCACATGTGGGGCGCTTAACAAAGAAGGGTGAGAGGTATTTGATATCTTTAAACTCTCTTTCTATAATATTGTGTTTTGTACACAAATTAGTGTATTATCCTTATAGAGTTATGGTCCTAAACATTGGTTGAGACAATGTTTCAAAGAGTTTGAAATATTTCCTAACCTATTTGTTAAAATGGTTTTAACAAAATTTAAAGAAAATAAAATAAAAAAATATTTCATTTTCTACTTCCGATGTGTGACTTGTTAACTCCTTCAATACTTACATACTTAATTGAAATAATTAGTACTTTCAATTTGATATGCCAAAGTAAAAAACAAGGGAGACCTTACTTAGGTTAACAATCTCCCCCTTTTTTATTTTAGCAAATCAAATTGAGTATAAAAATAGAATTAAAGTACATAGGCAAATATGAACTTACAAGTTAAAGCATACTCCCCTTTAATTCATGCTATCGTATCTAAGAACAAGTAATGGGAGTGTTTCGAAATTCATTCTATGTTCAAGAATCAAAGTAAAAAGTTTGAGTGTTCAAGGTTCTAGGTTATGAATCAAAGTTGCAATTCAAGTTCAATTTTAAGTGTATGTTATGCATATGTTATATGCTCAATCTTTCTCCCCCTTTGAAAAAAAATGACATAATATATAATAATTGGAAGAAAGAAACACTTCATTAAATTAAAAAAGATAGTACATAACATGAAATTTAAAATAAAATATAAAAATATAAATGTCGTAAAACACAATGTAGAAACATAGAAGAGATAATAAGAAAACTAAGAAATATAATCATGGTGGTATGGGTCTTGATTTGGTCCTTGTCCAGTGGTGGATAGACACTCAAACGATCAACATTTCACTTTAGTTGGTTCAATGCTCCTTCTAAGTTCATTATAATTCATATGAAGGTGTTAAAGCCCATCATTGATGATGCTTTGTCCTTTAAGGATAGCATCAAACTTGATTTGATGATCTAGTTGATCTTCCATTCTTGCAATCTCCTCCTCCTTACTATCTTTAGCTACACTTTCTCTCTTTTCCTTTACTTGAGTAGAAGGATGCTCAAGCTTCCAAATTGGGGTGCTCAAGCTACCATCTCAAGGTACTTTAAGTTGATGATGTTTACAACATTAATATTGTCCTTGAAAGGTTTAAGGGCCTCATCTTTGAAATAACTTAGAATTAAGGAGTGATCACACCAAGATGACTTATAATTAAAGTCACATGAGAGGAATGGTGAACATTATCAGGAGAAAAGTTGCTTCATACTTGCCTTTATTATTATTTTCCTTGAGGTAGTGCCTTTCATGAATTTCACCATTTGCTCTTTGGTGATGTTTCTTTGAAAAGAAGGTTCCTCTTGAGAGGATGAAGCTGTTAGCAGTGTATGCCCTAGAGCTTACACTCAGTATGTGAATGTAAATGAAAAACCTAATTGGCTTTAGTATATATGTTCTTTAAGTGAAAACATTCCTTATATCGAACGTATATATGTCTCTTAAATATTATGTAGGGAATCTATTCTCAAAGAGTTTGAGAATATGAGTGACATATTACCCTTTTAATAGATGCTTTAAAGGTTTTTCATGGTCATAGGATTATTGGTAGGGACACCATTAATCCGGAAGACCATCACTTCTGTTGTCATCCATGATAAGTATGAGATACTTATTGGTATGGAGGAAGTGAGTCTCATGCTACAGACATGTGATGTCATGACAACATGTAAGCATACTCATTAGATGATGAAGTTGTATACTGATGTTAGATGATGCAAACATGGGCCATTACTAACTAGTCAATATTGCATCATCTAGATCATGATTGTGCATATAATCCTTAAACTTGAGGTAACATGTTATCTGGAATATTGGTGGCTATGGTTTCTGCTTACATATCAATGCTAGTCATGTATTGGTATATGGCATGTCGTGGCCATAATTAGTGGT
>CAOJBK013676212.1:0-17898 GCA_948294925.1 Codiaeum variegatum
AAAACCACCTCCAAACAATCATCTGAAAAATTGAAAACCGCCACGTGTCCTGAAATTCTTCCGTTGACCTAACATTGACCGAGTTTCAAATTCACAAACAAATAAATCAGAGGGCTCAAAATCTCCTTTCTCCTCTGTCTCTGATAAAAAACAATCCCAGAGCCCGTCTTCACTGCGAAGGGGCGCCAAAAACCCCATTATTAAAAAACCCATTCACCTGAAGCCCCAAAATTACAAATTAACAAACAAATCCCTATCTCCCTCTGTCTTTATTTATCTTAATTATTATCTATCGATTGTTCTATGCGGTTTTGTTTAGGCTTTTGAATCGAATCAATGGATCATCAAAATGCTGTGAAAGAAGCCCTAAATGCTCTGTATCATCACCCGCAAGATGAGGTTCGTTCTAAAGCTGATGAATATTTACAAGACATTCAACGCTCTATCGATGCGTGGCAGGTAACTGTTTAAGTTCTCACCTTCATTCATCGATTGGATTACTTTAGTAGTTTTAGAGTTACTACTAGATTTGGATTTGTGCTTACAGCTTAATAAAAATTTTCAAATTTTAATTCTAGCTCCGTTCAATGTAATGTTTGGTTGGTTTTAATTGTGGAGAATTTTGATAGCTTTAGATCAAATTGCATTGGAATTTTTAGTTTATATATGTTTATTGAGTTCTGTTTGTGCGAGGTTGTGCTTGTTTTGAAATTTCAGCACCATCGAGTAAGAGTGGTTTGGTATTACTATTCTTTAAATACAGAAAGGAGACAAGTTAATAATTAGGTTTTGGCCCTAACTAATGATTTTGTTGGTGGCAAAGTAGCAAGGTCTTTTTTTTTTTTTTGGCATATGAAAATTTTCGCATAGTTCTTAAGTTGTCATTAATCTTATAGTCAATTTCTATTTGAAAGTTAGCAAGCTATTGTATGTTGCATTATTCTAAATATCTAATTTGCAGTCACTTTATATCATTGATTTGTTTCATTATGGATTTATGGATGTGCTATGCTTCATTTAGGTTGCTGATAATTTGCTTCATGATCCCACTAGCAATATGGAAACCTTAATCTTTTGTTCTCAAACTCTTAGAAGCAAGGTGACTTTTATCAATCAATTTATTTTTTTTATATTTTGTTTTATACAATTGTAATCTCTACATTTCATTGCTGATTAGTTCTTTATCATAATGTCATTCCCTTTTGTATATTTATAATCTCTACTTATATTCACATATTGAGGCTTTAGTTTGTCTTGTGTATTAGGTACAAAGAGATTTTGAAGAACTGCCTTCTGAAGCTTTTAGACCATTACGGAGTTCCTTAACTGTGAGTGGCATTCATGTGTATTTCCGATTGAAAAAGCTTAGATTTGTTTTCTTATACATAGAGTAACTAACACTACTTGATGCTTACAAAACCCTTCCATATAATTGATAGGCTGTTGGACTGAATGTAAGAGTTTTCCGAGAGCATCATTGCTAGCTGTACTAGTTTGATTATTGATAGTGTTCCATTACCTCTTAAATACATGCATGCATCTGTTTTGAATTGTATGTAAGTTTGTGATGCTTCAATTGATTAAAAGACCTTTTGCACTTTGGCACATTTATTGATTCTTGTGATGATTGAATTGATTAAAGGACATTTTACACTTTTGCATTTTTAGTGGTTCTTTTCTCAGAATGTTCTGCTTTTGCTTCCTTGGAAAGAAAGAAAAATTGTTAGAGATGCTGATATTTCAATATTGATTGTCCGAATGCTTTTGAATTTGATGAATCTTTACTCATGGCTCCGTGAGGGAGCTGCTAGCCAGTCAATTCTTTTTGGAGTGATCTGATTCCTCTTTTGTATTTACTGTATACTTTAGTTGTGCTACTTGGCACTCATTTATAATCGCTAGGAGGAGGGGAGGATGGTGATACAGTATCTAAGAGCCAAACTAGCAGCAAATAAACTTGATCTTTTCATGTTGTTTATCTGTTACATGTTTTAATATCTGCAGTTTTCCAGGGAAAGCAAGTGATTGTGATCCATGTGGATCAGCTTATGAAGGCTGGTGTCAATTTACATGCTGGACATGCTTTTTATTTTATTAGTTATTTTATGAAAAAAGATATTTTTCTGAGATAATGCTTTTTATTTTATGGAAAGAGATTTTTGCTGAGAGTTTGTTACTGGAAATATGTATCTTTTTGTTGTGGTCTGCTGCTTGCCTAGTTCTGTAAGAGAATGTACTTAGAGAGAGATTTAAGAATGCACTAGTTGTTTCCTATATTTAATTCATGATTAGTTTTTTTGGTTTTATTGCCTCTTTTAGTTAGCAATGACACTTATATGGGTATGGGTCCATTAGGAACAGAACAGTTCTAGTCGTTTTGTGCACAGATGAGCTTAAATATGGACAACGTTCAACTGTTTGCTTATTTTAGCTTTGGAATCTGTTTGCAGACCTTACTAAAAAAATTTCACCGGGGACCCCCTAAAGTCAGGACTCAGGTATATTAAGAAAGTTGCTATATAAGTGCACAATTGTAGTGTAACTTCTTGATTCCAAGATGATATAATTTTGCTTGCTTGGTTTGTAGATTAGCATTGCTGTTGCTTCCTTGGCCGTACAAGTTCCTCCAGAGGATTGGGGAGATGGTGGTATAATAAATTGGCTCAGGGATGAGATGAATTCTCATCCAGAATATATACCAGGATTCTTGGAACTACTTACAGTTTTGCCAGAGGTATATAAGTTACAAGCGTGCATTGTCCAGTGTATTTTGTTTTTCATTCATGAATAGAAATGTGGAAATTTTATTCATTAGTTGAACTATATCTTGCTGTAAGGTGCGTAAGGCTTCTACTTGCTACTTCTGATAAAAAAGAAAGGAGATACTAAGTCTAGTGTAGTTGGCTTCAAATAAGATAACTAGGATTTTTTAATTAGTCTCTTCATTGATGCAACAATTTACCACATATACTGGTAGATAAAATTTTTATAACTCGTAAAAGTTTTAAGTAAAGGGGTCCAGAATAAAATGGAGACCATCTATTTTGTATAGGTGGCTTGTATATTGGGTAGGATTATAAAATTTTTCTTGTGTTTAAGGACAAAACCATTTGGCTGGCTAGTTAAATTGTAGGAGATTTACTCTTTTTGAGAGAATACTATCTTTTTTCTTTCTATCACAGCTGTTGTCTTTGCCGTCTGGTGGGCAAGGGTGGTGCTGTAAAAATGGAAGAAAAATATAAATGACAAATGTGGAGACCAAAACTAAAGCATAAAGAAGCCACCACGTATTAAAATTTAAACAATACCATTGTGTATTTTGCTCTCAACAAGGTTGGCAAGGCAAGGTGTTAATTCATCTTGAAGTTAAAGATCTCTGATCATTACCTTATTTTGTGGCATCTTTAAAATCTTTGCAAAATTTCTCTATTTCATTGGATTTGTTATTGTAAAACAATTTTTGGCCCCCTGTCTATGATTGAATATGGTTTTGTATCTTTTTGGCACATATTAAAACTTGAAAGCAGTGCACATCTGAGTGAGAAGTTTTAGTGGCCTACCTTTTGGAAGAGTTAATGTCAAGGGGCACTAAAGACATGGGTTCTGTGAACAATAGAAGAAAGTAATTTATGAAATAGAGGACTTACATAATCTATGGTTGCACAGGAATCAACAAAAGCTTCCCATGCTGCCTAATACTAAGTACTGTTAGCCGACTGAATATCAAATAAGAAAGAGGTGTTTCCTGGCTCTCCAAAACCTTCCTGTAACTTTCCACATTAACTGGAAAGGAAATTGCATGGGACTAAAGCAAGGATTTTTCTCATGTACATGCATGTATTTTTTTCTAAGCTGGCACTTATAAAATGGGTAATGGCAGGAAGTTTATCTGCATCATCTCAGGGCCCATATATTGCTTTTGTTTTCATGTCAGGAAGTGTTCAACTATAAAATAGCCGCTCGTCCTGAAAGACGCCGCCAATTTGAAAAGGAGCTGACTTCTCAAATGGAGGTTGCTCTTGATATTTTGACAGCTTGCTCGAAAATTAATGAACTTAAGGAGCAGGTCTGCACTTTTCTTATACTTTAACTGTACTTCTAGCAAGTAGCAATACATTTCATTTGTTCAAGTGTTCTTTCCAGTAGTCATGTTTGCAAAAACCTGTGCAATAGGTGTTGAGAAAATATTGATCATATAGTGAATGGATTGAATAAATTGCAACTAAAATTAGATTGAACAAATAATATTGCTGAAAAATGAGCACACAAATTTTATGTTGAAAACCCCAAAAAAATTGGGTAAAAGCCACATACAAGATAAGAAAGAATGGTATGAAGATATGATTGATTCTCAATCAAATCTCAAGTAGGAGATTGTTAACCGACTTAGAGAATTTAAAAAAAAAAAATTAATATTATGGTGGTGCCAACTAGCTTGGTAGAGCAAACCACCTAAGCACTTAGCATTGAAGGATTTGTGCCTATAAATAGGCCTATAAGGTGAGCTTATGAAATATAAGCCAAGAGAGCTAATTAGTTGGTGAGAGAGTAAACAATAAAATAAAGAGAGGTCTCTTAATCATGGGAGAAAAATAAATAGAGGGTTATCTCCTTTTTCAAGAGAGATTAAAAATTGTTCTCTCCTTGTTTTAGATAAAGATTGTAATTTCTCTGTTTTGTTTCTTAGTTAATTCTTTCTTTGCCCGTGGTTTTACCCAATTTGTTTGGAGTTTTCCATGTAAAATTTGTGTGTTCATTTTTCGTCAATATTATTTTTTCAGTCTAATTTTAGCTACGATTTACTCTATCCCCTTGTTGCATGGTCCTAATTTTCTCAACAATAGATTGTGTGATCATGTGAAAGCAAGTTGTTAAGAATCTTTTGGTATAATAATGCATTTCTTGTGCAGTCTTAGCTTTAGTTGAATGGTTCTCCAATTCTTTTATTTTTGGGTCTGGTGATGACTCTTGTCAAAATGGTAATCCAAGGTGTCAATTGAAGTTGGTGAAATATTTTCACATGATTTTTGGCTGAAACTTGTAATAATAATATTGGAAAATGTGACTTTTTCTTTTTTTATTTGTAATGCCCTTAATTGCTTAGAAGTCTGAATTCCTAACATCAAACCTTACTGGTGTTTAAAAGATGCTCCATTGCATGTTCTCCTGTTGATTTTTTCATGAAGATAGGCACCTACTATGATGCCATCTATATGGTCGTTTCTACGTGATTGATTGTAGGAAACTAGAATTTATATAGTTAACAAAATTTAATTGGAACTTTATGGAAAAATTTTCCCTTCTGATTTGTTGCCAATCCTTAACATCGATCTATCTCTTTTCTCTCGTCACAAGAAAATTTTGGCGGTTTCTTGAAAGCACTTATAAAAATGGGAAAAAAAAATTCTTTTGTGCATATTTCGTATTTTCTCATTAACTTCCTAATTTTTTAGTTGATGTTATAAATAGTTAACATGCTGGGTCAAATGCGGCATTTATTGTTTGAAGTTTCTTCCTTCAGGTTCTTGAGGCATTTGCTTCTTGGCTTCGACTGAGGCACGGGTACTAGTTACTTTCTCTTTTCATCATTGTCCTTGGATATGTCTGGCAAAACAAAAAGAAAATATCCACACTAGATTTTGGAGCATTTGAACTTTATATGGTGATTGATGGTAGTATCTGATCAAATAAAAACTGGTGCCTGGATGGATGGAATATTATTAAGAAATTCTTTCAAGATTTCGATCTAGGTGTTAATCACAGAACTTTGATAGTTTAGATTGTCTACCTCACAACATTTCATTTACTTGTCATTGAGAGAGAGAAAAAAAAGTATTTTAATTTCTTGCCTAGCTGGCTAGACTAGAGTAGTTTTATCTGTTGATGAGCGCGGAAGTAGCTACCTACAGCATGGATGTCTTATATGTTTTTGCCAACTATATTTGTTTACATTCTTGAGTCAATTTCTGGTGCCCTTCATTTTATTATATATACATGTATATAGAGATATTAAAATTGATATTTTATGTGCTTAATTTATGTTGGTTTCTGGATGATGAAAATTTATGGCTTAGTTGAAACTCGAAACACAATGCAGCTGATTAAGAGTTTGAGTTTCGAGCAAGTCCAATGACAGTTCTAGTGGCAACTGATTGGACAATGACAACACTCATTAAAATTTTTATATGCCAATATCAGTCCTTTATTCGCTTTTTACTGTTATATTATGAGACAGCTTGATTAAAATCTTCTGATGATCTTATAGATGAAGTATGCACTAGAAATTCTGTGATTTTCATTTCAATTTCTGTTGGTTTCAGGATCCCTGGATCTGTGCTTGCTTCTAACCCTTTAGTGCTTACTGCTCTCTCAAGCTTGAATTCTGAGTTACTCTCTGAGGCAGCTGTAAATGGTATTGCAATCGAAATAAACCAAATATTTGAAATCTGCTTTTGTGCTTTCTAAATATTATCTTGATGAATTTTTTTTTTTGCTTATTTTCTGAAGTTTTTCAGAATTTTGTGAATGGGAGGGACTAATGTTAGCTTGCTCTTAAATCACAATAATATCTTGCATGTTCAGCTTTGTTCGCCCCACCCCCATAATGCTAGTCAACATAAGGGCACTAAAGGGAAAACTTCGTCAAACATCAGGATTCTAAGGATGCTTCCTGTACTAGACTGATACTGGGTCAAATATATGAATATTTTTCAAGATAATGATTTGATTAAGTCTACATAAATAGAGTGATGACTTGTGCTAATAAATGTTTAAAATCAAAAGCCAATTTTCTCTGTGGAGATACCAATATTTAGAGTTGTATTCTGAACAATCATGGAGTTGAAGCATTGAGATTCAAGATTTAGACCCTAGAGGAGACATAAGGTTGAATTGGTAAGGGTGTCTGACTACAGTCAATCTACTTTCTGTTTCCTAGCAAGCCGCCTGAAATTTTCTGTAACGTGAGCAGCATTTGCAATCTTGAAGTAATTAGAGCTTGTCAAATTGAAACATCTCTATCAAAGCAATAGGTTGAAATACTGTGTATATTTGAAGTTGCGGTTAACTTGGGGAGAAATCACAAATAAATTTAAATTACTAAGTAGTATGAAATTCAGGTATCAAACAAAAGGTCAGGTGCAACAAGATTGCCTTCATGTGTTGAAAGTAGTTCTGAGGCTTATGAATTACTATTGGAAATTTTGTTAAGTGTTTGCTGTGTAACACAGTATTGTTTGCCGTGTAAGACAGTATGAGGATTGTTTGCTGTATACATCTTGGATCATGACTGTAACTAACTGCATTTAGCTGAAGTATATCAATGAAAGTATAATCTTTAAACCATGGGATAGGAAAGAAAAACTACATGGTCTTTTATATATGAGGGTGAAAGAACGCATATTGGAAATATTTTTTTGTAACTTGTTAAATGAGATTTGGTTTCTATTTTTTATTCTTTCGGAGATGAAATTGTAAGAGATATGTGGTAATATATTTCATTTTATTGAAGATAAGTGAGTCATAGAGAACTAATAGTTTTAAATATAGAAATGTGATGATGCTTGTTTGCTCATTTTTGAAAGAGAAGAAAAAAAAACGATGGGTTTTGGAGGGATAACTAATTTCATTTTATCTTTTTCTTTCCAACCTAAAGGAGGGATAAACTTTTATCAGGTAAACACAACTACTTTGACATTCTTCCTTACCATAGTGTTTATGCTGTTCGGGAATTGCATCTGTATCAGTCTGGGTTTCTCAAACCACCATTCTCCAACTTTAAAAGTGGGATTTTTATTTATATTTGTGATAGGGAAAGGTGCTGTTATTATCTGTCTTCTTGAGTTTGTTTTGCTGTTCTTCTTCATTTTCATCTTGCTTTGGATAGTACTGTTGCACAATATGAACTGGCTGAAATGGGTGCTTCAAGTTTTGGGCTTAGCTCTCATAAGTGATGAACAATTTTCCTGATATTTGCAGTTGTTTCAGAATTGATACACTATACAACATCAGGATACTCTGGTGGTATTCCTGTGCAGATGCCTTTAATTCAAGTACTTGTCCCACAGGTTATGAGTCTGAAGGAACAACTTCGGGATCCTTCAAAGGTAGAGTTTGTTTTTCGAATGATATGTATTTTTAGGCCAGTGGTCACAGTGACATATAGAAGTGTTAAGACTATCGTTTGTAACAATGTTGTTGTAAAGCATTTTTCAATACAATGTTCTGTTAAAAGTTGTCATGTGTTGTATTTGAATTCATTAGGTTTCATGTATGTCACAAAAATATGCAGAACTAAAATATTAACGATTTGAAGTGTTTTAAATGTGTCCGTCTTTGTAGGTTCTTACTTCTTGGTATACTCTTTTATTACTATATTTATATGGTTCTTTCTAAGAGTTTGTTTCAAGTGATTAATTAATCGAACCTTCCACTCGTATTTGTGTAGAATTTGCTTTCTCAGTCATATTCCATTGCAATTAAAAATTACTATTTACCTTTGGCCTTTTCTTTCAGGATGAAGAAGATGTGAAGGCCATTGCTCGATTATTTGCTGACATGGGTGATTCCTATGTTGAGTTGATTGCTACTGGTATATGTTTTTGCTATTGATTAAATCTTATTCTTTAGTGTTTTTTTCTTCCACCCTAACCCTCCTTGTATGCCTTAAAAGTGCTTCTGATTTCTCAAATGGTAATCCCATTTTTCTGTAGTCATTTGTCTCCTCTTTTGAATATATTTATTATTTTTTCCTCCCTCCAGGTTCTGATGAAGCAATGATGATAGTGAATGCGTTACTTGAAGTTGCTTCACATCCAGAATATGACATTGCTTCCATGACGTTTAATTTTTGGCACAGTCTTCAAGTTATCTTGACTAAGAGGTGAATCCATCTGAAGTTTTGTTGGGTTTGCTTGTCATTTTCTAAAGAAAGTTTGAACATGATGATCATCATCTACCAGGGAATCATACATGTCATTTGGTGATAAAGTGTCTATTGAAGCTGAGAGAAGTAGGAGGCTGCTTGTTTTTCGGTCAGCCTATGAGTCGCTTGTATCCCTGGTAAGTCTTCAGTTTCCCTAATCAAATAGAACAGAGGAAAGGAATCCATGTGTCACTACATTTGGATGGAGACTTAAGTTTTATGAGCAGAACTCTTATTTGAAATGTCAACAATGAAACAGCTTTGGATGTTTGTGCATGTTTCTTTGCCTTGTTTGTCATAGTCCTTTTTAACATTTTGTCTTTCTACAAGTTAAAGAGCAATGATCTTTCATCACAGGTTAGCTTTCGAGTTCAATATCCTCAAGATTACCAAAACCTTTCAATTGAAGACCTGAAGGATTTCAAACACACTAGATATGGTGAGTTAAACCTTCCAATTGAATTGGAACGATGTGGTATTTTGTGTTTTTCGCTGTTGTGCACTAATCTATGAATTTTTTCCTGCTTGTGTTGCTTGTTTATTCAGTCATATAGTTATTACTATCAGTTGCAAAGATTCTTTTCTGCCTATTTTTTTCTTCTTCTTTGATGTGCACCTGGATGAAACATGCAACACTAATTGACCCTTTGTTGTTGTTAGCTGTTGCGGATGTGTTGATTGATGCAGCATCTGTTTTGGGTGGTGATACAACTCTGAAAATTCTTTATGTGAAACTTGCTGAGGTGCGTATTACAATATATGCAACATTGCTTTTAAAATTGTCTTTATTGTGCATCTGGGCAGTATTGCTTTAGTTGCAATTTCTGCCCCAGAGCGTTCTGGTATCTTTCAGTTGGAGAGTTGCTTGATTCAAGGGATCTTTAATCACATGCACAATCTTTTACCACCAGACATACCCAAGAACTCTCTTTTATAAAGTGAAAGTTCAGGCTTACAATGATTTAATCTATTAGAAAGTGCTTAAGCTTGGGACTTGAGAGAAGACTATTTATCATTTTGTGGTGTGGTATTGATATCAGATGCAGAGATTGGTTTGTTTTAAACAAAAAAAAGAGTTGGAAAGAGTCTTTCTTGCTAGCAATTCTTGATAAACATCTGATTAGCGTGCAGAATCTGGTAATCTGAATAAGCATACTCGTTGCGGTGTTCACAAATTTTGGAGCCCAATTCATTGAGTTCTTGTTTCTTTTGGTGTTGCCCACAGGCTTTCTTTTTTTCTTCAGAAGTGTTACATGCTCTATGTGAACTAGAATTTTTTAGTTATATGAATGTGGAGGATTGCTGAGTTGCATATCTCATATAGAGAATACAAGTATGGTCCTGTGGTTATTACTTATCTGTTGTAATTATGAGACGTTGTTTTGTACCATCAAAGGCTCAAGCTTGCTGGGGGAATGGGCAGAGTGAATGGCGTCCAGCAGAAGCTGCTTTATTTTGCATCAGGGCTGTATCAAATTATGTTTCAATTGTTGAAGCCGAAGTGATGCCCAAGGTACTAGTCTTTGTCAAGTTCCTCACTCACCATTGTATTTTTGGTTATGCTATCTTGTATAGGTTGTTTCTATTTGAGATGTCATTTCACTGTTGGTGCTTTGCTGAATCTTACAGGAATTCTTCCATTATTTTTCCTTGAATGTCGACCATTTTGTTGCCATATATGTTTATTTTTCAGTATTGCTGTTTCATGATATCAAATAAAATATTTTGTTGGTTGATTATTTTCGTAGATCATGTCTTTGCTGCTAGAACTTCCGCATCAGCCCCAACTTCTTCAGACAGGTGACATATCTTCTGTAATAGATTCCTTTAAACTTCTAGTTCACTCTCTAGCATGGCTAAAGCCGTGAAGCAGAGAATTTGAATGTCCATCTGTTCATGGGGTTCATGTGTTCTAGCCCCCAAGCCTGGTCCACTGTCTCAGTAAGGTGCCTCTTGATATAAAATCTGAACTTCATATTTTATTGAACATTTTCAGTCTGCTTAACTGTTGGAGCATATTCAAAATGGCTTGATGCTGCATCAGATGAATTGCCTTTGTTGCCTTCAGTCATGAAAATTCTTATGCAAGGCATGGGGACATCAGAAGATTCTGCAGCGGCTGCAGCAGTGGCATTCAGACACATCTGTGACGGTACATAATTTCTTGCTTGAGTAATCGATTCCACTTTCTTGTTGAGTTTTGGATCCTTGTGTTCAATGGATCTTAGTTGTGAAGATTGTTGATGGCACCTGAATTCAAACTCCCCCATGCTTTGGAAATAAAGTCCAAATGCTTGTTTGGAGTTTGTATAAATGGTGATGAAGAAGAAAAGAAACGAGTTTGATTAAGGTACCTGTCTAGTTTTAAGGTAGTGGAATGTGTTTGTAATATGCCTGTGAGCTTTGATGAGTGTTCACTGAAGTTGAATATATAAGCTGTCTATTGAGGATGACCTGAGCCCTACTGGTTTTGATTCCACACCTATTTATGCATCTTACCATTAGCCGGATGCTTCAGGTGCAATCCAATTCAGGTTTGTTTTGATTCAATAATTCTGTGTTGTTTAGAGGATGTGACCATTCTTTATCTTGTGGTCGGTTCAATTGGTAAACACTACAGTTTGCCAGTCTTAACAACAATGGAGCTGTTCTAACAGAAAGAGTAAACTGATTGAAACTGAACAAACTCGAATAGCCTACACTGAATCAACTGTTGAATATATCTAGAAAACCACTGAGATGAAGGTTAAAGTGTCAATAGATAATTCCTTTAAAGCTGTTAAAGATCAGTATCTTTCTTGAGAGTTTTCCCTGTGACAGTTTGTAACTGGTGGTTTTGCCATCTTGCCTTCAAATGATATATGCCTCAAAGGCCAGAGCTAGTTATTTATGATACTGTGTTTGTGATGTCTTGTTTTTCATGTCTGCTTCCTCTCAATTCTCTCACAATTACTGAATTTGATCATGTATTTTGTTCTTTCAAAATTTCTCACATGTACGTTCAAATGCTTTATGTTGATTATAGATTGTCGGAGAAAGCTTTGTGGATATTTTGATGATCTCTTGTCAATATACCATCGAGCAGTAATTGGGGAAGGCAGTTTTAGAATCTCTGCCGAAGATTCTTTGCATGTAGTTGAAGCCTTAAGGTATTAGTTGTACTTTATTACTTCAAATACTTTGTTATATGATGCGTAAATTTTGCATTGCTGTTTCATTACTTCCAATACTTTGTTATATGATGCGTAAATTTGCATTGTCTATTTGATTTTGATGCATGTTTAAATTTATTTTGCAGCATGGTCCTTACAGAACTTCCTCCTAACCAGGCTAAGCTGAATTTGGAGAAACTGTGCTTGCCAGTTGTTACTTCCTTACAGGTGAGGTTTGTTACCTGTGGATTTATTCATCCTTCGTTTGAGTTTTATTGATATTATGGAGGTCATATTGTGAAATTCAGGGAGTTATCAATCAAGGTCCTGAACCATTGGCGAAGAGACCTGCCCGTGAATTAACAGTTCACATTGATCGACTTGCTTACATCTTTAGGTTTGCCTGACATCCTTCTGTTTATTTTGTTGACTTAATGTGTTGATATTCTCAAGGCACAACTACAAACCAATTTCAGGTATGTAAATCATCCTGAAGCTGTGGCAGACACTATTCAAAGGCTATGGCCACTTTTGAAAGCGATATTTGACCTGTAAGTTTATGCTGAATAAGAATGGTAATGTTTCCCGGGTTTCCACTCTTTTTCTGATCTGTATTTTTCTGCTGTAGTCGTGCTTGGGACATGCGTACGATGGAGTCTCTTTGTCGAGCTTGCAAATATGCTGTGAGTTTGCAGAATTTTGCCTTTTGTATTGTTAACAAACCAAACTTCAGAGAATAGATATGACAGCTGCTCTAACGACAAAATTTACCATTACAAGTGTTAGTCTGCCCAGGGATTTATTATCAGCCATCTGAAAATTAGCTTCATTTGGCTGTCAATTTCTGGGCCTCTTTATGGCAACTGGCAATCTTGAGTAGTCCTTGAAATATAAGATTCACATTACACAGAGCAGGGCCCTGCATGCTCTTATTTTCTATTTTATTTTGTAGCTATAGAGAACAAAGATCTCATGTTTTGTTAGTGATCATGTCTTCAAATTAAATTTTAATTTGATGTTATAATGAATTTGAAATTTCTTTAGGTGAGAACTTCTGGGAGGTTCATGGGAATCACAATTGGAGCAATGCTAGAAGAGATTCAAGCTCTTTATCAACAACACCATCAGCCTTGCTTCCTTTATCTCTCTAGTGAAGTAATAAAGGTATGTCTCCTAAATATAAGTGGCTTTTATTTATTTATTTTTTTATAATGTATTGTCAAATATCAAACTGTACTTATATTTTTCTTGGGTTTCAGATATTTGGTTCGGATCCATCATGTGCAGACTACCTAAAAAATTTGATCGAAGCCCTCTTCAATCGCACAATATGTCTTCTCACCAATATCAAGGTCTCAACTCTACAAGCAATGCAATACATTTTCTGCTGCCTTTCAGGACATTCAATCACCCTTACTTTTATCCTGCAGGACTTTACTGCCAGACCTGATATAGCAGATGATTGTTTTTTATTGGCATCAAGATGCATTCGATATTGCCCTCAACTATTCATACCGTCTTCTGTGTTCTCATTTTTAGTTGATTGCTCTATGGTTGGTGTCACTGTACAGCACAGGTATAACTATGTTTTTTTTTGTGCATTTTCGTCTGGGTATTTGTGCAGTTGATTGGAACACACTTTCTCAACTGTGAATTTTAGCTGTCAATGAACACATTCTGAGAAAGTAAACCAGTTCACCTGCACTGGAAAGCATGAAAAGAGAAGCAAAATATATAAGTACAAAATACAGATAAATTGGTACAAGTTCTTTAAGTTCAGGACAGAATAAGACATTTTATGTTAAATAAACATACTTCTAATATACATCATCTTGTTTTTTCAACATGCATACATATGATATATTACATTTCGAAGTTCATACAATGTCGAGGATGATAATACAAAATAAAACCAATTGTCAAGTAAAGAGATCAGAAATTTACTTGCCTAATGTATGTTGATAACTTTTTTATACCCTAAACATATGCAAGCATATCTGTGAAATATTTATCCTTCTTAAAACATATGGATGATGTCCAATACATGGTCCTATATGATATGGCCTCAGATGGATGCATAAGTAGAGTTGGAAGTATTATATTTTCCAAATGGCACATACTGTTATTTATTAATGTAGCCTATATGTGTTATTCATCTCTGCAGGGAGGCTTCCAATTCCATACTGACATTCTTGTCTGACATCTTTGATCTCGCAAAGTCTAGCATTGGGGAACAATATTTATCTATTAGAGATAGTGTTATTATTCCTCGAGGTGCCAGCATTGTCAGAATTTTGGTTGCATCATTAACTGGAGCACTTCCTAGTTCTCGAGCGGAGACGGTAGTGTACATAAACTAAACCTGTTGCTTGTTGAATTACAATGTAGTTTGGAAATTCAAGCCTCTCTCTCTCTCTCTCTCTCTCTCTTTTTGTTGGTCTAGGTGATGTATGCTTTACTAGCACTGACTCGTGCATATGGAGCGAGAGCTGTGGAGTGGGCAAAGGAGAGTGTTTCGCTAATTCCATTGACGGCTGTCACCGAAGTGGAGCGTGCAAGATTTTTTCAAGCATTGTCGGATGCAGCATCTGGGAGTGATATCAATGCCGTGATGGCTCCTGTTGAAGAGCTATCTGATGTTTGTCGGCGAAACCGAACAGTCCAAGAAATTGTTCAAGGGGCATTGAGGCCGCTCGAATTGAATTTGGTTAGTGTATCATAGTGGAGAGGAAAAAGAAACGTGGATTCTTCGTTAGGCTCATCTGTTAGTCACAGAGTCACATGAGTTATTTGGAAGGTATTAGCAGTTTCATTCATTTTTCATGTGTATTATTTCATCATTCTCCAATTTTTGTAGGAGAATCATTTCACCTTCTATTGGTTGGGAGAGAACGGGTGATTGTTGTATTTTTATTGACGAGATGTGGGATGTTGAGTGGTTTGAACCGCACTGGCTTCAATTTTTGGGGTAAAATTTCAGTATAAAGATGTAATTTTAGTGTGCAATAGTGATGAGAAAAAAAAGGGAAAGGAAAAAACTACACGTACTTCTAGCTCACTTCGCCTTCTCATTTTTCCAATTTTGCATATTTTTGATAAAAAGGGATTTTCTCAATCTTTGCAGTTCATTGCTTATACGTAAAGTTGAAAGGAACAGATATTTGAAACTGTCAACATTTTTTTCTGTGTTCCGCTCGACCCATAGATACTGTCAATAGGTTAGCTAATAAACTTTTTCATAGGTAAAGAGAGTTCCTCTGAAAAATAAAAAAGTAAAAGAAAAGGTAAAGAAAGATCAACTGTCAAAACATTTATATTATTTTCCAAAAATACCAGTCTTCGCAATAGAATATCATTCTTCCTAGTGCAACCGATTATTGGTTTTGTGGCTTAGATTGGAAGCGGGAAATGCTCAATCATTTTCCACAGGCACATATTCTTAAGAAGCCGGCATCGGGACTTTATTCAAGAGGATAAGTTGGGTGCTGTGGATGATGTGTATTGTGCTTTTTTTAGAACAGTAGATTTTTCGGTTATGAGAACCGTTATGATATGGATATGGGTGATAGTAAGCTATGGAAGTTTAACTTTCCTATAAGAGCCAATGTGATGTGAAATATGGTGATAGTAAGCTGTGAAAGTTATTTGGAAATTGGCGGTTCCACAGAACCAAAATGTTTCTTCGGTTTGTTTTGCCAAAGATAAAAATTTTGTATGTTAAACAGCAGCATAGGCGGGACCGTACTGCTGCTTTTTTGTTCTAATGGAGAAGAATCTATTCTCTAAAGCTTCTGTTCATGTTTGGAATTCTCTCTAGTAAATTTTTTGCAACTTCATGGGACTTTTAATATGAAACAATGGTTGGACTTCTATTTATTGATTATGCCTAACTAAATTCAAACTTTAGTAAGGCAAGTCTTAAAATGTTCCGCTTTCTGCAACTACATACTTTACTAATTAGAGCATTTATTTCTGATACATATTTTTTTAATGACCTTTATTCTCAAACTATCTATCACATTCAAAATGGCTAAATCCAAATGTCATAAGCAGAGCCTCCTCCGCAACTTGATTCTTATAGAATCTATATTGTCATAGGTAAGAACTTTCTCTTATTGTTAAGCCATTATTTCTACCTCTTGTTAATAATGTAAATGCGTCAAAATCAGTTGTAAAATATGGATATGCTAACTGATGCGTAATATGCTTTTACGTAGTTTGAGTAGACATCCTCTGGTTAGGTTGAGTCTATCTGCAAGATAGAAAGACGATCAGTGGTGGTCGGACGCGTGTCCGGCAAGAACCCTCCGACGGTCAAATCAATATCTAGAAATGAGTTTAGCAAATGCTCTCAGAAAATGGAATTGTAGTTTTTGAGTGTGTATTTTTTTTTACTTGAATGAGGCGTTTTGAAAGCTATTTATGGGACTGAGTTCCTGTAGTTGAGACACAAGTCCGCTTAGGATAGGCTATCAAGTACTCTTGATGAGACTATGACATAATTGGAGGGTTGGTGACTGATGTAATTAGTTGTCACTATCAAACGCCTGAACCTCGAAGGCTAATCGGCCAAACTTCTTGAAGGTTCGGGGGCTTAGGAGTGACTAGTGAACTTGTAAGGCTTGGACTAATCCTGAACCCTTAGTTGTTGTCGAACTTGACGGATGTAGGGTCGTATTACTAGTCCCCCTCAAGTGTTAGCACTCGAAGGTTTCATAGCTCAAAGAATGCTTGAGAAGAGTATACCGAGCCCAGTGTTGCCCCCCTTAGTTTGAGCGGGAAATTTTTGAATTTCAAACAGATGGGTGTCAGGAGGTCGTGTTGTTTCTGAACTGACCAGACATGACTCTTCATTACTCCAGACGCGACCTTTTGCCTGATTCGGATGAGACCTTTGCATTCCCCTATGTAACGACGCCTTTATGGCTACCAATTCTTTCCTGCCACGTGGCGGGACGTTCGACGCATTCATGGTGAGCAATTAAGGCTTTTATGGCTACCAATTCTTTCCTGCCATGTGGCGGGACGTTCGACGCATTCATGATGAGCAATTAAGACTTAAACGGTTACAGGCTGCCAGGTGTCACCTTCGAGCTATTTTGTCTTGGACTTCAATGCCTCCTGGACGTCTATAAAAGCTTGTCTTCTTCCTCATTCTTCACTTTCTGAATCTTCTGCTCTTTTCTTTTGTTCTTTGATTTGTTATCCATTTTCTTTGTTTTCTTCACTCTTTTTTATCTTCTTTCTTCTCTGTTCTTCTTTGTGTGTTTCTATGGCTCCCCTACAGAAACAAAAGAAACACTTTCTGAAGGTTGAAAAGACTCAAAGGCAGAGTAAGGCCTAGGACACTGTCTCCTATGTAAACAGCATAGTGATACCACATATGAAAGATTTAATTCATATAGCTTTCAACTTTGGGGCATTCATTGAGAACGTGAACTGTATGTTTGAGTACATACGCGTTAATCGCCCTTCTCTAAAGGACAGAATCTTCTCAACTAACACGGCTATTGAGTTACCCAAAGGAGAGCGGGATTATGTGTGGTATTACGATCACATGATCAGAGGCTTGCTCTTTCCTCTCTATCCCTTCTTCTGTAGATGCTTTGATTATTTTCAAGTCAACCCCATGATGTTGACGCCCAACTCCATTGAAGATTTGCACTGCTTTGAGGTAGTCAACTATGTACCGGGTATCTCCAACCCTAGTGCAAAAATGTTCCACACCTTCTTCAATCTTTCTGTTTCCAGCAAGCCTTACATTTGGTGCTGGAAGAATAAATTCTTCACTGTGAAGGTGCTGAAGCCCCTCAAGAAGGGTCA
>CAOJBK013676495.1:0-11365 GCA_948294925.1 Codiaeum variegatum
AAAGTGTAACCTAAGTTGGCTCAAGTTGGGATCCAACCCTACTATAGATCCTTTCCAAAAGGGGGCATCAACTGATCCTTTGCTGTAAAAAATGATGAAAAATATGAGAAATTGGAGAAGACCCTCAAGGTATTGAAGAAAAAAAAAATTGTTCTTTATGTGAAGGCACTGAGCCCCTTCCCCAATGCCAGACTTCCACTTAAGTTTCAAATGCTGAATTTTGAAAAGTTTGATGGAACTTCTTTCCCTAACATTCACCTAAGAATTGATGATGGTACTTTACGCCCTCTGGGTGTGGAAGACGAGCTCCTTGCTCAGCTCTTCCAATAGTCGCTTACTGGTGTAGCTTTGAATTGGTTCATTCAGTTAGATGATTCCAAGAAACAGGCTTAGAAGTCCATATGTAATGAATTTGTAAAATAATATTCCTATAATCAAGAAATTGATGTTAAAAGAAGAGACTTGGAAATAACTAAACAATTTCCCAAAGAGACATTCTCCACATTCATCATCAGATAGAGGAAAAAAGGCCTCCTAAATGGTAAATAGACCATCAGAAACACAAATTGACATCACAGTCAAGAATTTATTGCATGTGTATCGAGACAGATTGATGACACAGTACCTGCCTGATTTCAAAGCATTAGTAAATGTTGGCACTCGCCTAAAAGATGGCGTTTAGTCGAGCCTCATCAAAGACGAAACTCAGACCTCATCCTCCCATTTCAAGAAAACCAATAATACCTAAAAAGAGGGTGCGGTTAATGCAATTTCAACATACAATCCTATCCAGATCAAACAAAGGGAATTTACCAATTTGAGGGGATTAACACTGAGTTTTCTTCTAAAGAAATGTATAGAAAAGGGTGCATTCCAACCATTGGAACCAAAGCCCATTTCAAATACACTACCAAAGAATTTTAACATGTCTGAAAGGTGTGATTACCATCAAGGTATAAGCCACAAAACTGACGACTGCAAGGCCCTTAGACACAAGGTCCGAGATCTAATTGACGCCAATGATATGCTCCTGCCTATTGTAAACATTGGCACAAATCCCCTCCTAGAGCACAATACGAATGCAATCGTGAATGAGTTTGAGGAAAGGGATTCCATATGTCTCATATCTGATGTTGAACCTTTGAGTAATTTCCATTACACTGGAGAGGACCCATCTTCCTTAGAGAAGTCCTTCTCCCTAAATTGCTCACTTTCAGTTGGCTAACCTTCCTTAGGGAGGTTACTCCATAATGACTATTATTGTGTTATCATTGTTTTAAGAAACTTAAATAATGAAATTGATCCTATCACTAGACGTGGGGGATCACACAAGCACCCGATGCTCCTCCATCTATAAGCTAACTAGTGGCTCAATTTAAGGGAACTCTTGACCCTAAAGAGGATCTCATACTCAAACAGGTGAAGAAGACCCGAGTGAAAATTTCCATCTATAGTCTAATTATGTCATATTATCCTCTCCACCAAGCTCTTTGTAAGGTGCTAAGCCAATGCCAAACTCCAACCAACATCTCACATGAAGCTTTGGTCGCCTCCATTACTAGTGCTACCAAAAGGGCATGCATTTCCTTTTCTGACAGTGAGATTTCACTTCAGAGACCACACAATGATGCCTTTTACATCACTATTATCTTAAGGGAAAAAACTATCCCTATGACTCTTGTTGACAATGGGTCCGCATTTAATGTCTGCCCTCTGAAAGTTACAAGCTGTTTGGTGTTAAGTGCTGTTGATTTTACCCCTTCTGACCAAATTGTTTGGGCATATGACAAGTCAAAAAGAGAAGTTATAAGAGTGGCAACTGAAGGGCGAAAACAGAGTCACGCAGCGGAAGACAGAGGGCATGCACTGCTAACAGTAACTCTGACTATCACTATAGGCCCAACCACTTTCAAATACCATTCCAAGTTATGGATGCACCATCATGCTTCAATATTCTTATGGGAAGAACTTGGATACATCAACCTTAGCTCTTTCCATCAACTTTGCATCAACAAGTTAAGTTCATATTAAAGAATGGAATTGTGACCATTAAGGCAGACATGTCTAGCAAATCTGAAGTCCCAGAAACAGTCCCAACTCTAGAAATCCAACCTGAGTTATGGGCATATCCTTTATCAAACTTCTCATTTATCCAGTTCATTTATACAACTGAGAATCTAAAAGAGGCAATCGCTCTGGACCTAATAATTGGGAATATTAAGAAGCACATTACTTCCTTAGTCTGGACGTTAGGAAGAATCAATAAAGAGTAAAGTCCTTCAATGACTTCAAATTTTCTACTCCTCCTTTTAGCTCGGGATACCACTTAATAGATGATGAGATTGAAGAAGAGAAAGCCAAAGCTAGAGAAAGGACTATAATAACCAAACGAGGGGGAGAAGCTGACATCCTTATGAGGCCTTATATCAAGACTCTGAAGGGGTACTTTGTCAAAGAGGGAGAGAGATTTTCTTACTATGCTTTTCTTGAGCCATGGATTTTCCCTTCAACTGGCATAAAGATTCCTAGTTTTGAGCTTTTCTCTAATTTAAAGCCGATTAATGAAGGCTGCCAGCCTATATACTTTTTGGATAATGGCTATGAAGAAAACATGGAAGCTGGCTTATTTGATGATATAGAAATCCTAACTGATAAAGAGGAACAAACTGACCTTTCCATTTTGATCAAGCCTGCTATTGGAAAATTGAAGAACTAGCATTATGATAACAATCCTATTGGAGCTGCTCAATCTGAATTAGAGACTTAGTCTGAGTCTAGTATTGAGTCTAAGTCCTCATCTTCTTTATCTTCCTCTGAGTCAGAAACTAATGTAACATGTCCATCAGGCTTTAATTATGAGTTTGATGAAACCGTGGACCTATCCCCTATTTCTATTAATAAGACTACTAAATTTTCTTGTTATGAGCATGTCTCTTTATTTTCTTTTGGTGTTCCAACCGATGAATCTGACCTAAAAAATTCAAAAAAATAGAATAAAATAATAATTGAAATAAACGATCCACTTAAAGAGTCCATAAACATTGGCACCTATGACATTCCTAAAAACACATACATTGCATATGCATGCTTGAACAAATAGGACATTGAGTTTTCCATCAAAAGGTTCGAATGTTTCTTTGCCTGAAAGCCTAGTGACATGACCATATTCAATCCAAGCATCGCCGCCCATAAGATCTCAACATATCCAGATTGCAAGCTTGTAAAATAGAAGCTTAGAAGCATGAAACCAGCCTGGTCCATTCCAATCAAGGAAGAGGTGGCTAAAAAACTCTCTCACAACTTCATTGAACCGATTCGCTATCCGTTTTGGTTGGCAAGCATTATCTCAATACCAAAGAAAGATAAGAAAGTCAGAATGTGTGTGGACTATCTAGATTTAAACAAGGCATACTCTAAGGATAGTTCCCACTACCCCATAAAGACCTTCTATTCAATGCACTAGTTGGCTCATAGATGGTTTCCCTAACCGATCAGGCCGTGAGGTATAATAATTTCTTGGTTTATCCTTAAAACAAGAAAAAGACAACCTTTATCATTGAATGAGGTCCTTATTGCTACAGAGTAATGCCATTTGGGTTAAAGAATGCCGGAGCCACCTATTAGAGAATGGCTACTACAATCTTCCATGACATGATGAATAAAGAAGTGGAAGTCTATGTTGACGACATGGTCATTAAAGGTGCTGCTGCAGAACAACATCTGCAAGCACTTGAGAAATTCTTCCTTAGAATTTGACAGTATAATCTCAAACTCAATCCCAACAAATACAAATTTGGAGCCTCATCTGGAGTGTTCCTAGGTTATAAGGTTAGCAAGAAGGGCATTGAGATTGACCTGGCCAAATCTAAAGCTATTCTAGACATGCCACCTCCTAAAACTTAAAAGGAGATAATGGGCTTTTAGGGTTGTCTTCAATAAATCAGTTGGTTCATCCACCATTTAGCAGATACTTGTGGACCGATATTCAACTTGCTCAAGAAAAAATACTCTAAAAAGTGGAACTAGGAGTGCTAGAAAGCTTTTGATTAGATTAATAAGTACCTTCTGAATATGCCAGTTCCACAACCAAATAGACCTGGTCAACCACTATTGCTCTATTTAATTATCATTGAAGAAGCCATAGGGGAAATGCTAGCACAAAATACCCCAGATTCATATAAAGAAAATGCCATCTATTAATGGAGTAAGAGGATGCTGGCTCACGACCTCAGGTACAAGTACATTAAAAAACTCTACCCAACTATGGTATGGGTCTGTCATAAACTGAGGCATTACTTGAAGGCATATATCACACCTGTTCTCACTGATCAAAGTCCATTAAAGTATCTTATAGAGAATCCTATCCTAGATAAAAAAAATAGATAGATGGATGGTAGTCCAGGTAGCCTATGAACTCAAATATGTTCAGAGGAAAGCCATTATGGGTAGTGTCATCGCTAACTAACTGGCTGCTGCCCCAACTGATGAACATTGGGAAGAACCTGAGTTTTTCAAAGAGGAAATTCTACTTTTACAAAATGAAAAATAAAAAATGTATTTTGATGGAGCCTCCAATCATAAAGTTTATGGTGCTGAAATGGTGTTCCTTACACCTACTGGTGAAAGATTGCCTCTGGTATTCCAACTAGACTTTGAGGCAATGAACAATGAACCTGAGTACAAAAGATGTGTATCTAGACTAGAACTAGCTCTTCAGATTAGCATCAAAAACTTGGAAGTCTATGGTGACTCTAATCTCATTATATCCCAAGCCTTGGGTAAATGGAAAATCAAAGAGAAGTGGTTGGTTCCTTACCATAAATGCCTCGAAGAGTTAGCCAACAGCTTTGATGTCTTATCCTTTCATTATCTACCACAAACTCAGAATAGGTTCCCTAATGCACTAGTTATCCTTGCATCCATGGTAGTAGTAAGTGATGGGTTCATTATCTATCATATTTTGATAATCATCAAACATCAACCAAGTTTCCAAGCTCATTGCATGAAAATCTAAGAAGCCGAAGAGAAGCCTTGATACTTGTAAATTTACCTCATAAAGGGCCAATATACTGAAGGTGCTTCCAAATCAGAAAGGGGAACTATTAGGCAACTCTTCAGCAGATACATCCCCAGAGGTGACATCCTTTATAAGAAAAACTGGAATGGTATTCATCTTAGTCATGTCTCAAATGATGAGGCCAATAAAACCATGGAAGAAATCAATGGTGGGAGAGATGGCACCCATATAAATGGTTGGGCATTATCTTGAAAGATCATTAAACAAGGTTATTATTGGCTCATCATGAATGAGGGCTGTGTAAGGTTTTCCCGAAGGTGCCCTAAGTGTCAGGAGTATGCCAAGCTCTAGAAGCTCCCCTATTCACCTCTCAATCCAATTTCCACTCTTTGGCCCTTTGCTAGGCATTGAAGCCATTGGAAAGATTTCACCAAAGTCATCTGTCGGCCATGATTACATTTTAGTGGCCATAGACTATTTCACCAAATGGGTTAAAGATGCCCCTTATCAAGTCACAACTTCTAAGAAGGTGGCTTAATTCATCAAAATGAACATCATTGCAAGGTATGGTGTTCCAAATGAGATCATCTCTAACAATGGCTCGCATTTTCAAAAGGATGTAGTCACTCTCCTAAAGAAGGAAAAGTTCGAGCACCATCGGTCTTTACCATACAAACCTCAGACCAATGGCGTAGTTGAGGCTGCCAACAAAGCATTGAAGAACATGCTAAAGAAAATGATCAGTAATCATAAAGGTTGACATCTGCATCTGTCAAATGCCTTTCTTGGGTATAAAATGACATATAAATAAGCTATTAGAGCCACATCATACGCCCTAGTCTATATAATGGAAGCAGTCCTCCCTATGAAGTTAGAAATCCAAACAACAAGGGTGCTTTGAGAAGCTCAAATCTCTGAACTCAACCAGTAATAGGTATATTATGATCAAATCAACCTGATCGATGAGAAGATTTTAGAACCACTTCATCACACACAGAACTATCAGATAAGATGTGAAAAAAATTTCAACAAATGGGTACAAAGTCGTAATCTTCAGGAAGGTGACCTAGTCCTCAAAGAAATCAGACAAGTTGTGCAAGACCCTCCAGGGAAATTTAGACCTCCTTGGACTGGACCATACATAATAAAAAAGTTTAAGTCAGGTGGATGTGTCATTTTTATGGACATCGATAGCAATGAGTTCAACCATCTAACCAATCTCGATCAGCTCAAGTACTTCATATAGTGTTCTTGGTGCATGAGCATGCATTCAGGCATCAATCACATTTCTGCAACTAGAACTACATGGACTTGATTCTCCAAAATTTACCATGTACTTCATCTTTTCAAAAACCTATTGTAAAGAGATACGTAGTTAACCCTCATTGGGTACGGTCCAAAGCATTCAATAAAAAAAATCAAAATTTCATCTCATTTGGTCTCTTTAACATTGCATGCAAGAGTTAAAATGAATAAACATAAACCAAAAAAAGAGTGAAACCCGCTAAGCTGAAAATCCAAATGGGTAGCTTAGGTAAAATTTATAGTACAACCTGCTAGACTGAAAACTGAAAAGGTGGTCTAGGCAACAATCAAGGTAGCTCGCTGAGTTGAAAACCTGAAAAGGGTGGCTTAGGTAAAAGTGGGGGATTAATAAAGTAAAAATATGGTTTATTGAGGTCTTATATATATTTTGGAACATCTAAAACTAGATATTTGAGACAAACAAAATAAAATAAACCAAAGTTTTACTTTCCTAAAATCTAGACTCATATTCAACCTTCAATCTTAATCAATAAAGCATATCTCTTTGCTTTCTCCTTTGGCCAACATGCCTCAATCCACCACTCGAAGTACTCCAGAAGCTTACCATAGTTATCACCTGGGATAATCATCGCCCTTGTGAAGTCTTGAATCCAACGGGAAAGGATTACTCTAGCCACTCAGTCATTCACAAGCGTAGTTGCAAAAAGTAGGCCATCTAGGGATATGTTAAGATCATGGCCCATCTAGCAAAGAAATCTAGTAGCATGATACCAAGCTATTCCCTTGAAACCAAGCAGATACACATGCTTAAATCCTTGGCTCTGTTGCCTGAACTATTTGATGACATACCAATCAGGTCTCTAAAATAGATAAGAAGGACTCAATTCTATAAGCCAATTGATCTAATCCCTATCTATAGGAAAGAAGATAACAAAACTCTGAGTGTAGTAAAAGATGTAGAATAGTCTGGTCTATCAGGTCCAAGAAAAATTTTGAGATGGTTTCTCAGCCAAATTTGAAAGGAAATACACAAATTAAAAATAGCCTCAAAATATATAGAAATAGACAAGCAGAAATGGGTCTAAGTACTTGGAACAAAATCGAGCTAATAGGCCAAGGTCCCTTTGTGCAGTAATGATGATCAAGGCTCATCAATGTTTCAGCCAAAATCATGCCCACAATTAACTTCCCCGTACCCATTTGGGGTATCAATTCAGCTACCTTAGCATCTCCCCATCCAATTGGGCCAATAAAGATATCGCCCATAGTTAAACCGAATACATAAGCTTTTAGCCTCATGGCTAACCAAACTAGAGTATCCTCCTTCCTATACAAAAACGTTTTGGCCAAAGAAAGTAGGTTGACCAAATCATCCTTTACCATACATGAAGCAGCCTCAGTGCTCAAATCCAAAAGCTGAGCAAATAAGTTGAAATAACCTACCTGTTCAACTGGAATAGCCATGTTAGCTTAAGGACTCATGCCATGCAAATATGAAACCTCCTCAAAAGTCAGACACATCGCATCTATGCTAGCCAAAAATTGGAAAACGTGATCAACATGATCCCAATATTCGAATACAGGAATTCAAAAAATCTCCATCCATTTTTACACCCCTAAGTATTGGCAGAGAACTCATATTGTATTTCTCGAGGTTGATTTTACTCAATTGGTCCAATTTCTTGTATCATCCACTCATCATGTGATTGAAAAAGGGTTCTCTGTTGCAGGAAAACGAAAAGAAATTGACTTTTTCTGAGACTAAATCTATGTTCCTATGAATTTCTGAGTCAAAAATCAAATTTTGTACACATGTTTATAGTGGTACAAAAATCGAAGTAATGTGTGAGCTAGGGAAAAACATATACGTTTATGCGTTTAGGCCCAAAAGCATGCGTTTGGGGCTAAACGCATGTGTTTGGCTACCACATGTTGGTCTGCTCGCACGCCGACCCGACCCATTGCGACAATTCGTTCCGACCTGATTTGATTCCGTTTTCGCTCTATTTTCGGTCAAAAATATTTCAAAATCGAATTTTCAAAACAAAGTTATTTCTTAAAAATAGAAAATCACAAAATAGATAGTGAAAATTTCTGGAATTTTCATAAAATTAACAAAGTTTGAAATACAAATAATCGAAAATCTCTTTTACAAAGCCCATAACTGAGGCCCTAATAAAGTTGAGCATAATTTTGCATCATCATCATCTCTGGCCTCTGATTGCATGCCACATCACCTTACGATCCTCGGCTCTCTCTGGCTCCTCAATATGATCAATTCAGCAAGAGTGGTACTCAGGCTATACATCATCCTCTGATGGGTATCAATGCCATGGACATAAATTGCACTAGGAACATATAAAAATAGATTAAAAAAATCAGAAGTTGTTGACAGAGAAAATAAGAATGCTTAAAGGGTCAGTGATTTATCGTGTTAGGAACATGGGAAAAGTCCACCCGAGGCACACCCGGCAAGTAACCATAACCCATATGATGGATCTAATTCACGTCCATCACATCATTGTAGAAAACATGACCAGTGATATGTGGAAGGGCAGCCCACAATTGGCTAAATCTAGTAGGCATGTTAGATGTAGAGGCACCCATGTCCAAAGAAGTAGAACTGTAATGGGGCATAGCTTGACGACTACTCTCACCATGAGGTCTCCACCTCGGAACAGCAGTAGTACTTGCCATCAGAGCATAGCCCTAATCCACATGAAATGGAGGCATCCTAATCATCAAGCAGGTTGCCTTAAAATTTGGTATGAAGTATCCACAAGTAGATAATCGTCTCTAGATCTCACTACTCTCTAGTAGGTTTGAAAAGGTACAAACACCTACTCCCTCATCTGCATAGGAGGATCAATGTATACAATCCTCTCCCTAGTGGACTGAGCCATCATGCGCTCCCCTAGAAATAACTCCATCATAATGGATAAACCTAAGAGGACCTGCCTCTGGGTAAAAGTAACACCAATAGGGAAGGGGTCCACATCTCTAAGTGGGGCATGATCAAAAGGCCTCCGAATAATCTAAAAGTGACAAAGCACTAGTCATAATTCAAAAATCTGCAAAGAGAAAGAAAAATGAGTAAAGTTACCCAGAGCATGCCTTAGTCACTATGGCCAATTTGTTCTTGTAGTTATAAAAGGAGAAGCTAACCTAATTCAGTGGTATGACTCCCTACACCACATCCTCCCCATCGGGAGCATAATCTAATCTATAAGAATGGTCATCAGGGCAATCTCAAGAACATGAGCAAAAGCCCAAAGCTATAAGGAAACAAGTTAGTAAATCTGCAAAAGTCAAAGCATACAAAAAAATAAGGGAAATACTTACCTCCCACACTATAGTAGTTGATGGGATACCTAATCCTTTGGCTCTGGACAGAATTTCCATCCCTCGGTAAGCCGCGATCAGTACGGATCCTCCCCAATCATAGTCACTAAGTACATCCAGGTCCTCTAATGAGCCTAGAATCCCCAAATCGACCCATTTGAACTAATTGTATAGAAATATGATGGACATAATAATCAGCAAACATATTTTACCACACTGATTAATAGAGTACTGCTCTAAATTCATCTGAGATAGAAGATCAAGTAAGTTGGTCCTGAAAACTATTTTGTGCATAAGTTTACATATTTTTTCTTATTATTTGAGTTTATTTTTTATGCCCAAAAATTGCATTAAATGTGTTAATTATGTGATTTTTAGAGAAAGTCAAGAATTTGTGCAAAAACGAAGTTATTTGATCAAAAAACGAAGTTCCCGAGCTAGTGGAATTACTTAGAGCATGATTTGGAGTGTTTTTTGAGAGTTTTGAAGCATTTTATGATGGCACGGGCCATGCGTATCTACCATGTGGCCATGTAGGTGAATCATATTCTTTATTATGTAGAATTGAGCCTAAAATTGTGAGAAACAATAACTTACATGGGCTAACGCACGACCCGTGATTCGCAGCGAAAATCTGACAACTTAGATACTTTTTAGTATATTGAGCACAAATTTAGTTACGGAAGTCTTATTGAGGTGCATAAGGTATCATTGGAAAGGTAAGAGAATGATCTATAACTTTCATGGGGACTATAAAGTCCAATTATAACGTTTTCTAACTCAAAATCATCCCAAAATCTAGAAGTTTTTACTAGTGCAAGTTTTATTATGAGTTTTTAGGTTATTTATTTCCTATTTTGATTAGAATTCTTGTCCAGCTCAATTTAGGAACTTTTAGGATATGTTAAGAGGTTTCCTACTCAAAGTTTGACCCTAACCCTCAATGATACATTATATAAAGGATTTTAAAACTTATTTGGAAGGGAGGCTGAGCCATTCTAAACGAATTAGTTTAGAATTGGTTTATGAGATTAGTTTTTATTATTTTCTGTTATTTTTTTTCATTATTTTAGTTCTTGTTAAAGATTGAAGTTGAATTTCTCCAAGGATATTGGGTTTTCTACTTTTAATTAAGGTTTATTCTTAACTTAATTGTTTTAATTCTGGAGTTTCTTTACGTTGATGGTATTAAGCATGATTTCTCTTAGAATTATTGTGATTTTGTTGTGTTTTAAATCAGTCATGAATTAAATTCGTGTTTGTCTAGAGATTGAAGCATGCAATAGTTTTGATATGATTAATTGTTGTGAGTTTTATTATTAAGGTTTACCTTTTACTTGATTGAATTGATTTAACAATTATAAACTAATTGCTTGATCACCAATTAGTTTATTTAGTGTTCGAACGATGGAGCGAGAATAGAAGTCTAAACCTGGAATTATTCAATTGAAATTCTAAAATGAATTGGGTTCGTAAGTTTTAGTCTTAAATCCCTTGATTGATGCATATTTTCTCTAGATTATATCCATGAATGTGTTAGCTAGACTAGGGTAAGTTCTAGTTGAATGATGTCATTGAACATTGGATTGTTAAGCCTAAATAATAGAATTTATAGTTTAAAATCATAAAGGATAGACTATGTATTATCAATTTCTCTAGACATGTTCATAACATTACATATTCAATTTTCTCTTAAATAAATTAGTTTTCATTAATAAGCATCAGTAGTAATAACATCAT
>CAOJBK013676637.1:0-10738 GCA_948294925.1 Codiaeum variegatum
AAATTCTTCAAGGATATTGAGATTTTTTGCAATTTTCTTTGAGGTTTATTTTCTTCACTCTTTTCCTTTAATTCTTCTTTGGGTAAACTTTGTGTTAATAGATTAATCATTTTTCCTTTGAATTTTATTGATAATTTGTTAAGTTCTAAACTAATTATGAGCTAAACTCTTCTTTGTCAAGAGATTGAGCATTAAATAGCCATTATATGAATGATAGTGATTGGGTAGTTTGATTTTCCCAAACTCTTTCTTGATTGGATGTATTTAATGATTATAAACTATTGCTTAATCACCAATTAGTTTGAGTTAAGGTTTGGATGATGGAGCGAAGAAAAAACCCAACCTCAGAACCCTTTTAATTGAGATTTTAAAATGAATTAGAAATATAAGTTTTAGGATTAAATTCAATGTTTGATGCATGTTTCTTTTATATTACTTCTATGAATATGATTGCTAGTAGAATAAGTTCTATTGAATGATTTTAGTGAAAATTGGATCGTTTGGCATAATTAATTTACCCAATTAATTAAGTTCATAGATGATTGACTATGGATTGTTAGTTCTCTAGACCCACTTATATCATTACATCCAAACATTTTTATTTTACTTGCTTTATTTTCTTTATTATTTTAATTTTCTAAAATGAAAATTCCTTTTACTTTAATTGCAATTTGTGAAACAAATCGATAACCTAATGTAAATTCCTTGTGAGATATGATCTAAGGTTCTTAGTTTATACTACAATAACTTGTATATTAGACAATATATTTAGGGCAAACAAAGCCCTATCCTTATGTAACTGTATCTTTGACAGGGATATGATCTTAGTGGTTACCTTCATTCGCAGAGATGACAAGTCTTGTTCTACCCCAATCTCTATCAAGTAGGATTCAAATAAGTTGTTCCATTCATGTGTGATTTTAAGTCTTTCATTTGTTGTTTTCTTAACATTTTCACCTTTCGATACGTGCCTTCTTGCAGACAGTAATATTAAACCTGCACATCGAAGCTTGATGGTACAGCGCAAACAGTTGTTCCTAGATGATGAGTTAGAGATCAATCGATTCACCATAAAGGCTATCTTCTCCATCAACTACTTTGTCACAAAGGCTATTACAATGTCAACGATGGTTATACAGGAGAGGAGTTTGAACATTCGCAGTCAGGCATATAGATTTTTGAAGCATTATGAGACTCCAATTTGTTCTCTAATTCTAAGGGGATTAGGCCAAACAATGTTGTTATTCTTACTGGTAATGTAAAAGGAAAGGTCACTGGCTGGAAGGATACAGGTGAGGAAAAGGAACCTAAAGCCCTAGAGGTTCCATTTGTTTGAAAGAAGAATGGTTATCCACTACTTCACATGTGTCAGAGGTTTAAAGGGGGACCATTCGGCTCAAGGATCCAAAAAAGCTTAAGTGGATACATAAGGGTTTGTATCCTTATGTCTATGCCCCACTAAAGCATGCCACAATGGACCTAATGTGGCATGGGAGTAAGAGAAAATATTCATGTCTTATGACATCTGCAAGCTATGATACTGTAATAAGGGACTATCATGCTTTTTTAGGTATTTATGAGGTGGTAATGAACCATCCAAAGGTCTTTTTAACCTATACAGTCTACCTTTAGTGATCTAGTGACTATGTACATCGTTAATGTGGGGCTTGTCAAAGATGATCCTCAGTAGATTTCTCCATATCATGACTTTAATCAACTTGAATTTTATGTTGCTGAGGAGGTTTTTTAGAATCAGTCCTCGCTCAGAATGGACCTGAGGATGGAAAGGCTTGTTGCAATGGAGCCATTAACCACCGATGAATGGTGAAATAGGGAATTAACTCTTATCCTTCTTCCCCCTTCTCTTCCACCTCTCCTCCATTCTTTAGAGGTTGAGGAAGCTAGAAGATGCATTATGAAGGAGGGAATCAACTCTCCTCATTACGTTTCTTTAGGTTGTCTATCCTAAGCTTGATGAGGAAAGGAGAAGTGTTTGGTCGAAAGCCAAGCCTTCGGGGTAAACCAGCATGGGAGGAGCATGTCAATGGTGAACCATTTATTCCTTTTTCCTTATTTGTTATAGCTAGGGAGAAGGCAGCAAGGGGCGAGGCTTCCAGTGTCAATAAAGCCAATTGAGCAGTAAGGGAAACTAAGGATGAGGGTCCTAGTATAGTGTAAGCCACCAGAGCATAATCAATTGCGATAGAGAGGGAAGCTCCAGAGAAGCACCTTGATGAGGATTTACTGACCCCTCCTGCTGAGAGAGTGTAATAGGTGCCTTCAGCTGAGGTGGCACACTTGGGAAATACATTATCCAATGGAGGATTGCCACTATCTAAATCATCCTTTTTACTGCTATGGTCCTAGATACTTGGGGGGTGGGGTCTAATGTATATGTCTTTTCTGACCTTGCTCTTACTCGAAGGTCCACCAATCGGTTAGAGTCAGACTAAGTGGTTCACTAGAGGGTAATCTTTCTCTTTCTCTTTTAGGTTTTATTTTTCTGAATTTTATTATTCCTCTAATATCTGAATATGTGTCTTTTTTAGGAGGCTTTATTACAGGCCAAAGAACTGTGGTCCTTCGTGTCTTACTAGCGAAGGAAGTGTGAAGACATCTAGTTATGAGTTTGTTAAGAGAGTGAGATTTGATTGCCTTCTATGCTAAAGTAAAAGATATGGATAGGGATTTGAAAAATAAGGAGAAGCTTCTGACAGACAGGAAGCATGCACTGGCTTGAACTATTGAGATTTCGTCATTGCAAAAGAAGGTGGAAGATTGCACAACTTCTTTAGAGCTTGTTTATTGAGAGAAGGAGGGCTTGGAGTTGTCTTATGTGAAGACAAAAGTTTATTTGAAGGTGAAAGGTAGAGTGGCCAAGTAGTCTAGTGAGGTGGGTTCATTTGTAATATCAAAGATGGATGCCCTTATAGCTAGACTTGTATCTTTGTTAAAAATGCAATGAAGAATTTCTTTGAATGTCAATTATTGAGGGAGTGGATCAATGCCAGTGAGTTGAAAATAGGGATTAAGTGGTATAATCAATGCCTCAACATGTTTTATGAAGACCTTCCTTTTTCTAGAGGCAAGTACTAGGCCTTTGACATTTGGGAGACAGCTTCTAAAATCAAATTAGAGTAGCACTGAGACAAGATGGTTCTTCCAAAGCTCACTTTTGTGGAAAGCTTTATTCTTTCAAAGGATTTGTCTATCGAGGCCACTCCTAAGGACTCAAACACTGAGGATAAGGACCGTCACAGTATTAGTTAAGCCGCCAGGACACCCAAGATGCTAGGAATGACCATGTGGTAATTACCTCTAAGCAGTTATTGGAGTTCCTTCTCGAATTTTTGTTATCCCCAATTGTAATTTGTCTTTGTACATTTTGTATTTTAGATATTTTTACATAATTTTCACTTGTATTATTTTGTTCATTATAATTGTTTCATTAACGAAAGTTCGTCATTTTCTTTATTATTGTCCCATTTTTATTTGTATAACTAAGCTTTTAATTCTTTGACATTTTCCTTGATGTTATGGATTTTTCTCTAAGTATTAATGGCTATTCTGAATTCTACTTATGTTTTTATTGTCGCTTATTGAGCTTGAGCTTTTGAGTGCTTTATTATAGCTTACTTCAAAGGTACCTCCTTGAAGAGTCTTTCTCCAGTCAACCTAGGATTAGTGCCTTTAATCAAAGATGACTTTGTGCCCCCTAGGAGGGTCTTTCTCCAGTCAAAATGGGCTTAGTGCCCTTACTCAAAAAGGAATCAGGGTGCCCCTTTAATCTCTTTTGCCTATTAAACTATCCTTAGCAGCTTTGTTTATTAAGGACTTGGTGCCCCCTTTGGGGGGTCTTTTACCAGTCAAGTTGAGTTAGGTCCCTTCACTTAAGAAGGACTTGGTGCCCCCTTAGAGAGACTTTTCCAGTCAAGCTGAGTTTGAGATCCTTTGCTAGTGAAGGGCTTAGCACCCTATTTGAAGGATCTTTTTCCAGTCAATCTGGGATTAAGTGCCTTCGATCACGAAGGACTTGATATTTTCTTCGCAGAATGTTATTGATACAAAAGAAAGTTAGAGAGAAGCGCTTTTCATTTATTTTTACTAGTAATACAATTTTAAGTGTTTAATGTTCTAAATATGTGGTACTTTTATGTTCTCTAGAGTTCGCAGGTTGTATGTCATTGGTCTAATGACTTGGTCTACTAAAAGTGACCTTCCCATATTAGTATGAGGTTTCCCATTCCTTCTTTCTTCCACATGGCTTCTAGGCTTTGCTTTACTAGGTCTCCTTCTTTAAAGGTTCTTGTTTGGACTCTATTATCCAAGTATATAGCAATCTTTCTATTGTAAGCAGCAGTTCTCATTTCCACTAGCTCTCTAATATCTTCTAGTTGGTCTAAATCTATTCACCTTTCATCCTTTGCTTCATCACTACACAAATGGACTCATCAACTAGTATGGCCGCTTGAGTTTAAAAGGTGAGGTTGGATGGCGTCTCTCCTATGGATCCCCTAGAGGTCATTCTTTATGCCCATGGGATATGGTATAACTCTTTTTCCTAATTCATTCCATAACCTTCTTGCCTTTTCTTTATGCTTGAACAATTGTTCCATTCATGACTTCTATTTTCCAATTTGTTTGAAGATGAGCAACTACTTAGAAGTGTTATTTCATGTTCCACTTTTTCCAAAGCTCGTTGAGCTTAGCATTATTGATTTGCTTCCCATTATCACTAACAAGCTTGTATGGCACTCCAAACTTGCAAATAATGTTTTCCCACAAAAATATTATTACATTATTAGTTGTGATGGTGACTAAGGTTCTGCTTTGACCACTTCATAAACTATCCCACTACTACCAGAAGGAACTTTCTTTGCCCTATAATCATAAGGAAGGGTCCCACTATATCTAAACCCCAATTTGTAAAGGGCCAAGAGCCATATATAAGCACTTGGTCAATAACTATTTAGGTTAATGAACCTCTAGAATGCTTCAAATTTCCACACCAAATTTAATGAATTTTCTTTCATGGTAGGCTAGAAGTACCTCTACTTATTACTTTGGCTATTAGTTCCTTGCCTCGAATGTGCATACCATAAGCTACTTTATGTATCTCATACAGGACATATTCTACTTTTCTTAGGGTAAGGCATCTGAACCATGAAAGTGAAAGTGCTTGCTTGTATAAGGTTCCTAGGCGTAGGGTGAAATGTGCACTTTGCCACTTTATCTTGTTTCTCAGCTTGAAATCTTTAAGCAATCTTCCTTCTTCAAGATACACACTAATTGAGTGCATCTAGTAGGGTTCATTTTCTATATTTATCACCTCTTCGAGTTCCTCTGTACTTAGTTGAGTTAGAACCCCCATGAAGATCTATTTTGATAATCCTGCTAGATGAGAAACGGGTAATTTTCTCAGACTGCCAGGCTTGCAATTGGGATCTCTAAGGACCTTCCTTAACTCTACCCCAATCCCTTTTTCTTTCATATGCTTTAATTTTCTATCCACCTTCTTTAAGTTCCTATGCATCTCTAGGTGTCTTGTTACAAACATCTCTTCTACCTGTCCAAGCATCAACTGGGAGTCACTACACAAATGTAATAAATCAATGTGGAAGTGTTTTGTAATTGTGAGTCCTTAAATTAGTGCCTTGTATTTTGTGTTGTCTATGGTATGTAAATCTAGCTTCAATGCAAACTCTAAGAGCACCCATACTTCACTTTTGTGGACCACCCCAATACCACTTCCACCCTTTCCACTAGCTCTATCTATATACAGCTCCCACCTGATCTTCCTCAAGGCTCTACCTTCAGGCTTCCCTATTTCCCCCTTTTCAACATGCAGATCCAAAGTAAAATAACTTTTAGAGATTAAGTCTACTAAAGCCTATTCTTTAATGGTTGATCTAGGCTTGTACTGAAGGCTATATCCCCCCAGTTCTATCGAGTAGCACAACATTTGCCTAAACAATTCTAGCTTGTGGATGACATTTTTCACTGGTTTATCTATGATCACCACTCCTTAAGGTGCTTATAGATATACCATATATTTCTTTCATGACAACACTAAGGAGTATGTCAATTTCTCTAATGATTTATAGTTTGCTTATGCCCCTTGCAACATCTTACTGAAATAGTAAATTAGTTTCTACACCCTTCACTCTTCTCGAACCAGCACTAAACTAATTACAAGTGGAGAGGCAGAGAGGTAGACTTAGAGCTCTTCATCTTGCAAAGGTTGACTAAGGATCAATTTAGAGGCTAAGAAAGCCTTAAGTTCATCAAATGCCTATTGACAATCTTTAGTCCAATCGAAGGTATCATTCTTCCTTAACTTTCCAAAGAAGGGAAAATGCTTCTCTATTGACTTCAACATGAATATGTTCAAGACCAATAACATGCTTGTTAGTTTCTACACTTCGTTGATTTTTTTAGGGGTCTCATTTCTATGATAGGCTTGACATTGTCTTAGTTCAACTCAATTCCCATTTTACTAACTTGATACCCTATAAAATTTCCACTCTGGATGAAGAATGCACACATCTTCGGGTTGAGCTTCATGTTATAGGAGTGCATAACACCAAATAAATCTCTAAGGTCTATGATATGCTTATCAAAGCTCATACTCTGATTACCATCAACATAGGCTTCGAAGTTCTTCTCCAGCTGCTCTTTGAAGACCTTGTAAACTAATCTCTAATAGGTTGCTCCATTATTCCTTAACACAAATGGCATGGACACAAAGTAGTATGTCCCCTTCTCTATGATAAAGGATACCTTTTCTTTGTCTTCTTCTTTCATCCTTATCTACTGGTAGCCCTATTTTGCATCCAATAATGATAAATACTTATACCCTGCCATTGAGTCCACCAGCTTGTCGATCATAGGCAAAGGGTATGAATCTTTAGGGAAATCCTTATTGAGGTCTATGAAATCAACATACATTTTGTAGCTGCCATTTTCCTCTTTCACTAGCACTACATTCACTAGCCAATCATGGTATTGAACTTCTCTGATGAATCCTTCCTTTGTTATCTTTTCCACCACTTCACAAATAATAGCATGCCTTTCTGCCAGAAGCACCTTCTTTTGTACTTGACTAGCTTAAATGAGGGTTCTACATTCAACTTGTGTGCGATTACCTCTAATTCTATACTTGGAATATCTAAGGATGACTAAGCAAAGGTTTGAATTCTACTTACCCGAAACTCTTTGCCTAAGATTTTCTCTTCCTCTAGTAAGGCTACATTTTTCTAAAGGTTTCGACCTCTATCTGCCATCTCGAAGCTTTTTAGCTCTTGAACTAACTCTCCCTCAATCATCTTGGTAGCCCCTTGTAGTAATGTTGTCTCCACCAGGTTCACTTCATCTATCTCAATAAGGATTCTCTTCTTTTTTCTCGTGAACTATAGACTATCCCTCGACATTGCATCCCCATTAACATAGAGCACTATGTAATATGGTAAAGTTATAGTGATTCTACATCTTCTAATGCTCCAAGAAGCATCTAAATCTTATAAAAGTTGTCTCCCCAATAGCACATTTTAAGAAATTATGAGCCTCTTGACCATGAACATTACCATCATTATTACTAACTTTGGTGCTTTACCCATTATGACTTGCAATTCTAACATTATTGCAGCTAGGATAATGGCTTTGTCCAAGGTCCAAACTCGGCTTTTTTAATGGCTTTATTTTTGACTCATTGATTTCAATCATCACAAATTCCTCTCAGGAATGTAAGTTAAACTCATGTATACAAATACCCTTTGGAGTTTGAAGTTGGCCATTATGGCCGTGATCACCACTGCTTTGCTGGTGGGGTCGCTGCTCTCTCCTCCAGCTCAAAACTTCAGCCATTAAAGAATAAAAACATTGAGCCTTAAGTAGCTCAAGCAATAGCTTTTTCCTTCATATTTCTTGTTGGGACTTCTACAGGCCCCCTATCAGACATGTTATGTCTCTTACCAAATCGTCATTCACTATCTTGGCTCACCCTGTCCTTTCGACAAAGGTCTGTAGGTACCCTTGTATGATTAGTTGCTCATTCTCCTCCATTAGTTAACAAAACTTTTCTATATTGTGGAAATGTGTATTGTGGAACTTACACTATAGGGACATGTCCTTATTGTCTGCATCTTAGGTGGTATGCCCTAGTTTCTTCCATATTGGCTAGCCTTGAAAGGTGGAGAATACTATCTCATTCCACGTATTCATTGGTGTCACTTTTGAAGGGTTAAATTACTCCTTTCAGGGTGCCTCCTTCTACTTACCCTGTGAACTTTTACCTATTTCAAACCTATAACCCAGGAGCCCTCTCCTCTCTCGGTTGACCATTGGGAGGAATTGCACTCATTTTTCCTCCTCTTATTGTAGAATCTGCTTTCCCTAAATGCATCATCCTATATAATAATCTCCTTATACAAACTCATAGCTTCTTCTAACATCTTTAGACAATTTTTGGCTAAGGGCTTGATGTGATCCTATTGGGTCGTGCATTTCTACAGCGCTTCCACTACTCTCGGTGAATCCATGTCCATAACCTTTAAAGTTTTATTATTGAACTGTGTTATGAAATCTCTTAATGACTCAATTGGGCCTTTCTCAACCTACTATAAGGATCTTGCGGGCATTGGGTTTTGAATGCTAGCTAAAAAACTTCTCATGAAAAGTTTGTCCAAATCTTAAAAATAGTCAATATTTCCCTTCGCTAATCTATCAAACCACTTGATGGAAGCTCCCTTTAGTGTACCTCTAAAGGCTCTACTCAAAGCTTCGTCTCTCATAGTCTAAAGCTCCACTGTATATTTGTATTCTAGGACATGAGCCTTTAGGTCTTGGATCTTTTTAGACTTTAAAGCGTTTGCTATCTTAGGCAAAATAGTAGATTGAGAGGTTTGGTTAGTGAGAGTAGAGATATTGGGTTATTGGCTTTACCCAATGAGGTTTAGAAGAATTCAGAGGAATAAGGCTAAGTTTGTCATAGTGGATTGTAGCAGCTGAGCACCAGTTGTGGCTTGGTCTTCACCTTGAGTGCTTGTGGTTTTAGGTGATGGTAGAGGTTAAGGGTTTTCATTATTGGTTTCATTGTGGAACTTATCCATTTTTAGTGCAAGTTTTCTAATTGATGAGAAAGAAAGGAAGACAATGTGACTATCCTCAAAAGAAAGAAAATAATTTTGGAACTAGGAAGCTTATCATCTTTATAGACGATGCCAAATGTTGAAGCTTGTGCTTTTCAAGTTTGATCTAGTTACATATGGCTTAGTGTCTTGGTTCTTCGGTGTGATAGTCAACTGTGTGGAAAGCAAACAATCAGAGACTCAAACATTGTGTCCAGTGGTAACCCTCCATAGCTTAAGTTAGTAAAGGGAAATATATAAAGATGAAGTGTATAATGAGAAAGGGTTGTGTGAATTACCTTAATTAATGAGGAGAGTCCCTAATTTATGGGTTAAGCTATCCTTGTGAGGGGACAAACAATAGTAGGAGCTATCATACTATTACCTATGATGCAATATGGATAGTGATAGTTACCCCATAGTATGGCGACATAGGTGAAGCCAGGAGTGTGCGAGGGCCCACTCGATTGTAAGGGCAAGTGAGTGAAAGATCCTATCTAAGACACTTGGAGAGGTGTCAAAAGGGTAGTCCTCGCACGTGGACCCTTCCAGGGTGAGCATTTATAGGTCTCGGGTTCAAACTGTATATTCGGTACAAGGGCTTTAGCTTGAGCACTCTACAAAGTGAAATATCATACCAATATCAATAGGGATGACATTTGCATCGACCGTAATATAAAGGGGGCACATATGATTGGATAAACATCTCTAGGGTTCATTTATTGCTATGGATAATGGTTGTTGATATCCTTTCTCGCCGACATCTTCATCTAAAATGTCACCATGAAGGGTAGATTGTTGCCCTGTCTTAGCTTGATATTCCTCAGGTAAAACTATAATCATGTCCAGATCCAGTTTCACTTTTGAGATAGGGGTGATAATTGCCATGTTAATGTTATGTTTTCTAATCGACCTGGAACCTAGATTTTAATCTCATATCTCATTCTTAAGCGATAATGACTCGTTAGAGTCCTTATGTTTCATCATCCAGACTTCATGCCTAACTTTATTGATGTTGATAATAACATGCTTTCTTCTTTATTTGGGAGCCCAGAACTTGGCACGCTACCCCTTGAGGAATTTTTCATCTTGCATGGCCCTTTTATATTACCTTAAGCAATCTTTGATCCATGTCCACTAACCTTTCCTTGACCATATCATAGGCCACCTTATTTATGTTTATCATTAATTGCCTTTGGTAATTATCCTCCCTTTTCCCAATCTTCATAATCTCAATCTTCTCTATCTCAAGCTCTGAGTTTCCTTTCTTAGAATCTTCCCTCATTTTAGGATTAATTTTGGATGCCACTTCAAGTCATTCCATTTGTTATTGCCTCTCTGCCCTTCGCTTTTGTGTCTTAGTCAAAATTTTCTTTTGACTCCTTTTGCTATGGTTGATCCTTGAGAACACACTTCTTAAACTTGAATCTTGGGAATTGGGTTGGTGTTGTTTCCACTTGTTGACATGTTAAGGCTAGTTTTTGAATATTTGGGGAACTCTATTTTCTTGCAGAGGTTTTGCCTTAGCCACCTCTGCATAGCTTCGACCTCTATTATGCCTCTTTGAGTACTCCAACCTTTAATTAATAGGGTGTCTCCCTTAACCATTAGTC
>CAOJBK013677404.1:0-10328 GCA_948294925.1 Codiaeum variegatum
AGCTTCTATCTACTTAATCATCGATCCTAAGCTAAATGGAGGAAGATGTCAAAAAAAGGGAGCACAAATGGAGCCAAAACAGAGGAAATTGGGAAATCTAACACCTCACAGGGCAATGGTCACGCCCGTGACCAAGTAGCAAAAGGGAAATTTTGGTCCAGCAAACAGCAAGTGGCTCACGAGCAATCTTCACGCCTGTGAGCATTACCGATAACCACTATGTTACTCATTGTTTCTTAAGGGCTTTAACAAGCAATCTCATGGGCAATGTTTATGCCTGTATCCAGTTGTATAAAAGTGAAATTATAAAAAAAAGGGTTTGTGTTAGTACTTTGGGTTTAGGACTCACTCGAAAAGCCCTAGAGCTGCACATAACCAAGAAATTACAGATCAAGGGAACAAATTGGAGGTAGAGAAACTCATTTTGATGTAAGATTGAGCAAGATTTTCAATTGATTGAAGGATTGAACTAGGGTTCTTCATGGGTTTCATGGGTTCTTTCTTCCTTCTCTTAATTTCTTGTTCTTTCTTTGTTATTATGAGTTAAGCATCACTTGTCTACCTAGATTAAACAAGTTTTAATTACTTTGTATGGAATACTCAATAGTTCTTTTAATGAAATTCAATTTTTCATAAATTTGTGCTTTTAAATGAAATTTTATGCACTTTACATAGCAGAGCATGCTTGCTTATAATGATTATTATTCTTTCTTTACCAGAGATAGAAAGATTGAGCTTAGAACACTCATAGGCACATGGGTTTGTTGTGATTGCTAGAGATAGATTCATAAACTCATAGGGTTTTCTTTGATTCCTTGAATTACTTAATGATTTGCCTAATTGAATGGGTTTAAAAAGAGATTCTTTACTCATTACTTAGGGATTGGGAATTTAATCACTTGAGAAAGGGTTAAATATAATTTTGAAGGAATACCCGTTTGATGTTTGAATGAAATTTTGTTGAGTTGTTGATTTTCTGGCAATTGTGATTAGAAATAGTCAAAGTCTAAGTGGATGCTCTATTTCATATTTGTTTTGTCATAAGTCTTACATTTTCTTGAATTTATCATATTAGGAATTAGTTGGTAGTTAGGATTTTAATTATTAGTTTTAAATTGATTAGAACCAACATTGATTATGAACTAGATAATAGTTTATGTTTGAGTTAGTACTTATGTCGGTGTCTCTGTGGATACTACCCAAATGATAGGTGCACTTTCCTTGAGCTAGAGTAGAATTAGCCACCGAGCTTAATAAATTGTAAAACCCATGGTGTTGCCTCCCAGCACATCAAGATCTTTGAAATACTTCTTTAGCAAGTCCCTGACATATTTAGTTTGACAAATGAATATGCCATTAGGTGATTGCTTGATTTGGAGACCCAAAATGAAGTTCAGGTCTCCCATTAGGCTCATCTCAAATGCCCCCAGCATATCTTTAGAGAATTTCTCACACAAAGATGGATTAGTAGCACTAAAGACTATATCATGCACATAAATTTGCATAATGAGCATATCATTTTTATATGATTTGATAAATAGGGTAGTGTGAACCTGCCCTCTTAAAAATCCCTTATTGAGCAAGAAATTACTATGACGCTCATACCAGGCCCTAGGGGCTTGTTTTAAACCATAGATCACTTTAGTTAGTTTAAAAACATGATCAAACTCTTTAGGATTTTCAAAACCAGGTGGTTGTTCAACATAAACCTCTTCATTTAGGAAACCATTTAGGAAAGCACTTTTTACATTCATTTGATACAGGATAAAATTTTTAAAGCATGCAACAACATATAACAGCCTAATAGCTTCAAATTTAGCAATAGGAGCAAAGGTTTCATCATAATCAATACCTTCCTATTGATTATATCCTTGGGAAACTAACTTCGATTTATTTTTTACCACTATTCCATGCTCATCCAATTTATTTTTGAACACCCATTTTGTTCCATTAACTAAATGGTGTTCTGGCATGGGTACTAACTCCCATACCTGGGTCCTTTCAAATAAGTTAAGTTTTTCTTGCATAACCATAATCCAATTTTCAACTAATAGTGCTTCATCACATGATTTAGGCTCCATTTATGAAACAAATGTTGTGTCACCATGGATTTGGTTGAATGCTGACCTAGTTAGCCTTCTATCTGATGGGCTGCCTAAGATATGTTCTTTTGGATGAACTCTGATTAGGTAACTGATAATTTAGGTTAGATAACTGATATTCTTGATTAGGAAACTGATTACTTTCATCATGTGAGTGATCATCCTCCTTTCTTCATCATGTTGATCAGATGCTTCCATCTCTATTTTAGGTTTGCCTAGGTCACCAACCACTTCTTCTAGTTTCTTTTTTATCCTTTCATCTGTATCATCTTTTGAAACTTTATTGCTCAAGTTGTTAGATTCATCAAAAACAACATGCATGAATTCTTTCATAGTTAGTGTTCTTTTATTAAAAACTCTATATGCTTTACTAGATGTTGAATATATAAAGAAGATGCCTTCATAAGATTTTGAATTAAAATTTCTCAAATAATCTTTCTTATTATTTAAGATAAAACATTTACAACCAAATGCATGAAAGTAAGAGAGATTAGGCTTTCTTCCCTTCCACAACTCATATGGAGTTTTGTCTATTAGGGGCATAATTAGCACCATATTTAGTATGTAGCAAGCTGTGTTAGTTGCCTCTACCCAGAGGTACTTAGGAAGTGACCTTTCACTAAGCATTGTCCTTGCCATCTCTTCTCAGGTCATATTCTTCCTTTCCATAACTCCATTATGTTGAGGTGTTTTTGGAAGCAGAAAAGTTGTGTGTGATCCCATGATGTTTGCAATAGGTGTCAAACATTTCATTCTCAAATTCTCCTCTATGGTCACTCTTGATAGTTGTGATTGCATTTCCTTTCTTATTATGTACTTTCTTACAAAAATGAACATAATATGAGTAGGTTTCATTTTTAGTAGCAAGAAATAATATGTATATTTACCTAGAGTAATCATTTACAATCACAAATGCATATCTATTTCCATTCAGACTACTAGGTGTTATACGCCCAAATAGGTCACAGTGTAAGAGTTCAAGTGTCCTAGTGGTTGAAACTATAAATTTTGCCTTAAAAGCATACCTAATTTGTTTACCTTTTTAACAAGCTAAAAATACATGGTCTTTTTCAAATTTTGTTTGAGGTAGGCCACTAACCAGACGCTTCCTAATCATTTTATCAATATGTTGCATATTAATATGCCTTAGACATCTGTGCCATAACCAACTATTTTCCTTAATAAAAATCAAGCATTAATTTTTGGTATTCCAATGATTTAAATTTACAACATATACATTACCTACACGCAGGCTAATCAATATGGTGCTGCCATCCATGGTTGATTGGACCTCGATGTAGGTGGTTTAAAAAATGAATCGCCTATTCTTATCACATAGTTGTCTAATACTAAGTAGATTATATTTAAGTCATGTGACAATGAAACATCAGTGATATGAGGCTTGGACTTGATTATTCCTTTTCTTACTATTTCAAATCTACTCTTATCTTTGTATTTCACAAATCCCTATCTTATTTTATCTAGCTTAGAGAACTTGGTTTCATCTCCTATCATATACTATGAACAACCACTTTTAATATGCAAGTATTTTAATTGACTCTTGCTTCTCCAGCATACCTGCAGTAAATCAGTTTGATTTAGGTCCCCAATCTATATTGGGTCCTGATAAGTTAGTAGGCTTTATTCCCTTAGGAACCCCATATATGAATCCATCTCAGTACTATTTTGAATTTTGATCTTGAATTAGAATTAGGTACCTGACTAGCAATTGAGTGATTCAGGTTATGTGAGGATGATGTAACGTCATATACAACATTTTATGAGTAATTGGATGTGAATTAATTCCATCAATGAAAAATTTCTATTTTTGAAAAATAAGAGAGAATTCATCTCTTTCATTTTTTCAATTTTATCATTAGGCTACTATGAAACTTGAGCATCTCACGTAGTTTCATATTCTCATAAGTTAGCCAATCATTAGATTTAACTAGGCCACTATTTAAGAAAAATGATCGTGAGAGGTCATCATTTAGTTTCCTAATACTGCCCAACAGGAATTCATTTTTCATACATTCATTATGTAGATCATGATTAAATTCTTGAATTAATGACAATTCAAATGACATTTCAGTAAAGTTTGTTTTTAGTGATTTATGAGCCTTCTTTAGGTACCTGTACTCTCTGTATAGTTCACTAAAAGCATTTTCAAAATAGTTTTTAGCATTTGAGTCTAAAAGACATAACTCATGAGTTTCCTCCTAATTAGAGCTATCAGTTGAGCTGACCATTAGGTATAGATTAGCTTTCTCATCATCATCAGAATTGTCATAAGATGCTTGAGACTGTTCTGATTCACTCCAGGTCACTAATACTTCTTTTCGCTTCCTTTTGGAGGTTTTCTTCCTTAGTTTTGGGCAATTAGGCTTGATATGACCAGGCTTGTTACACTAATAGCATACAACTTCATTTAACTCTTTCTTTGATAATTCACCTTTTGTATGCTTTTCTTTTCTATTAGCATCGTTGGTACCTATTGCATATCTTATTTAGAAACCTGTTATTTGTTCTTGCTAAAGCAGCCATCTCATCTGATCATGATGAGTCTGATTCAGTAGCTAGTACAATTATTTTCTTATGTTTAGCTTCTGACTTAGATCTCTTTATTAGGATTATCTCATAGGTTAGGAGATTGCTTATGAGCCCATTCATTGTCAATTCCTCTTTGTCTGCTAGAACATTGACCTTTGAATCCCATTCTTGAGGCAGGGACCTAAGTATCTTTTGAATCTGGTTCTTCTCAGGCATGTCATTCCCAAGAGTAGCAAGGTGGTCTATCAGATTAGTAAATCTGATGTTCATTACTGTGATGGTCTCAGATGTCTTGATCTCAAATAACTCATATTCTTTCATCATAATTTTTACTTTAGCTTCTTTAACTAGCTTTGTTCCTTCATATGTATTCTCCAACTTTTTCGATATTGCTTTGGCAGTGGTGCACCTTGAAATTATATTAAACTCAGATGCTGTTAGTGAATAATGTAAAATGTTCATAGCTTTAGTAATAAGTGATATTTGCTTCCAGTCATCTTCATCAAATTTTAACTCTAGTTTAGCAACACTAACAACTGCACTTGTTGAGGTTACTACTACAGTCTTCATGGGAACCTTTGTTCCATTCCTAATTACTATCCAAGCTATTATGTCAGTTGCCTAGATGAAGAGAGTAATCCTTATTTTCTAGTAGGTGTAATGTGTCCCATTGAAGAGTGGTGGTCTGTTGATGGATTACCCCTTGGGGAGCAATGGAGCTTCGTGTGCCTGACCTGCCATGTTAGGATCTTTCCTCTGAGGATGTTAAGCTTGAATTATATACAAAGACTTTCTCTGATACTAAATTTAAGTGATATCAAGTGTCCAAGAGAGAGGTATATTGAACTTTTTCAACTCTTTCTCATTTCATGTGACTTGTTTAGTCAACTTATGTTAGGTGCCTGAACTGAACTGATTGTCAATTCTTCTATAGGTAACTTAGGTTACCAAAAGTATTCAGCTACTGATAAGGACTGAAGCAAAATGTACCAGTATCTAGCTGTGCTGATTAGCTACCTGAAGACTAGTGTAGTTAAGAATGCTTGTAATTTGATAACCTAATAACCCTTACTCATTCCTTATGGCAAGGAATTGAGGTCTTAAGTCCATGATCATGCCTATGTTTTTATCATTATCCATTTTATAGATATATAAGAGATATATATGAAGCATGAGATGCATATTAAATGGATAATGTGCAAAGTGAGAATTAATATGAAAGGTCAATAATGGCAATGTGTACTTGAGGCTGGAAGTATTAAGAGCTGATAGTTTGAATCTCACAAGAGTTGTGATGAGCATGAGTTGCTCACTTATAAGAATTAATCCCTAGAAAGACAATGCGTAGCTTACGAGAATTGATGACCAAGTGTTGTTCAATTGCAAGATTTCAATCAATCCACTAGAGATTCATCCCAATAGAATATTCGTTTCCTATTTAGAAGTGTAAGATTAGCCAAGTTAGTGGGAGTGCCATTTTGATGAAAGATTAAATCAATATGGAGATTACACTTCATATATATATATAATCTTGTTATTTTCTCAGTTAATTTTGATAAATGAGTAATTCCTACCCGATTGCAAGTATTTTACATGAGAATAAGTTAATGGGGAGTAATTATGTGGACTGGTTACGGAACCTGAAAATTTTCCTCTCTAATGAGAAGATAGTGTATGTGATCATTCAACGGGTCCCCGGTCCATTGCCCCGAGAGGCTTCAGACGAGGAACGAGTCACTCACAAGAAATGGCAAGATGATCACCTTTCCACAAGGTGTATTATGCTCACGTTCAAGTCCAAGGAGTTGTATAAGCAACACCAGCACATGACTACAGTCTCGGACATATTAGCTCACCTTAAAGACCTTTATGGTGAGACGAGTAGGTTCTTTAGATATGAGATATCTAGGGAATTATTTCGGGCCAAGATGCAAGAGGGAGAGGAGGTTAGGTCACATGTGCATAAAATGATTTGACTTATTGAGCAATTAGAGAATTTTAATTTCTCCATATATGTCGACCTTTAGATGGATTTGATCCTTCAATCACTCCCTCCTTCATTCAATAATTTTATTATGAACTTTCATATGAATAAGATTGAAAGTACACTTGTCGAATTACACAACAAGTTATTGCCTGCCCAAAAGGATAAGAATGGGGGTAAAGGGAAAGGAGCCATTCTTGTTGCATCTTCTTCTTTTATTAAAACTAAAAAGAATAAGAACAAGAATAAAACTGTCGCTCTTAAACCCACTGGCAGTATAAATAAGGACAAATCCACAGGAGAAGCTTTTATGAGCAAAGGAAAGTGTTTCCATTGCGATAAGGTTAGACATTGGAAGAGAAATTGCCTAATGTAATTGGTGTCCCAAAAGGGTAAGAAGAAGAAGAGCAAAAAAAGGAGTAAGTCTTGTGAATCTTCTTTCAATTGTTCTATTTCTAATTCTAGTTATAATGTGCAATATATTTCATTTGTTGCTTGGATACTTGATAGTGGTTCAAGTTATCACATTTGTACTTCTATACAGGTAATGATAGGTAAGAGAAGCTTGGATAAGGGAGAGTTGGTCTTGAATATAGGAAATGGTGCAAGTGTTGTAGCCAAAGCCATAGGGAATACTTCTATTGATCTTAGAGATCACATTTTGTTCTTCAAAGACATTTTATATGTACCTAATGCTTCTATGAACATAATTTCTTTAAATAGTTTAACTAACTACAATTTTGAACTATTATTTAAGAAATATATTTTTGAGATCTATTTTCAAAATAGAATTTTTGGCATGAGTTATGTATTGGATGATCTTTATTATTTAGATAATGGCAATAACAAAACCTATCTGAGCACAACTCATATTAATGCCATGATTAGATCCAACTCTAATTCAAAATTAATTTGGCATCTTAGACTTGGACATATCTCTGAGGATAGGATTCTAAAGTTGGAGAAAATAGGGATCCTAGATCATATGGGAAGTGAACCTACTCCAAATTGTCAGTCTTGTCTCCATGGAAAGATGACTAGGTCTACCTTTGTGGGACAAAGGCAAAGAACCAAAGAAATTTTGAAAATCATATATAGTGATATATGTGGACCATTTTCATAATCTAGGATCCCTTTTTATATCTCATCACTTTCACAAATGACCTTTCGAGATTAGTGTATGTGTATTTGATGAAACATAAATATGAATCATTTGAAAAGTTCAAAGAATTCATGCAAAAAGTTGAGAAACAAATCAGAAAGAGTATTAAGACTTTCAATCAGATCAAAGAGGTGAGTACTTGAGTATAGTGTTTGATAACTTCTTGAAGGACCATGGCATAATATCACAGTTGACTCCTCTGAGTATGCCATAGTTGAATAGTGTTTTCAAAAGGAGAAATCATACCCCATTGGAAATGGTGCGATCTATGATGAGCTATACTAAACTCCCTATCTCTTTATGGGGATTTACGCTCGAGACAGCTTCTCACATCCTTAATAGATTCCTTTCAATATCTGTTCCTACCACACCATATGAGATATGGCTTGGTAGAAAGCCAAGTGTTAAGCACATTAAGATTTAGGGGTGTCCAGCACACATTAAAAGGCTAAGAACCTATAAGTTGGAAGAGAGGTGGATAATTAGCAAAACTATACATTATTTTACTCTATATTCTTGATGATTTTACTTATTAAATTGAATCTAATATGTTTGTTATAGTGTTTTCAGCAATTTTTAAGCAATTAATTAAATTCCAAAGCTAGGAGTAACTATTTTGAGGTTCAGGCATGAAAGACAAAGAAAATACACAAAAATGGAGTGAAGAATTAAGGCTCATTGCTATCTCACAGCCTGTGATACAACTCATGAGAAATGATAGGGATTGGCAGACAATGATCTGTCACAGCCGGCGGCACAAGATGTGACAGAGGTGATTCCACCCTTAGGAGCAGCCAGAGAAGGACATGAGAAGCATTAGCTTCTCATGGTCCTTGTCATGGGCCATGACAAAGATCATGAGAGCTTATTGCCTCTCACCAGACCAAGGGAAAAGGGATGTCATGGCCGGCGGCATGGGCCGTGACTGAGAGAGGCTGGACTGTGTGGCTATCTAGGCTAGGAGGTATGAGAAATAGTAGCTTCTCACGGTCCCAGTCACAGGCCGTGACAGGGACCGTGAGAGCCGCCCGTGACAGTACTCTGATACCTATAAAAGATCATGAAATTTCAAATTAAAGGGAGAGAAGGGGCTCTTGCAAAAAACATTGATCTAACTTCATTCAAAGTCAATCTAGGGCTCTAAAAACTTGAGAAAAACATATCAAGTAAGACTTTTAAGGCTGGATTACAGATCATCATCCCAAATTGGAGAAAGGATTACAAGGATTTAACTAGAATTTCATTAGGTTTTCATGAACTTCTTGGATTTCTGCACTTTCTTATCTTTTTCTTGTTCTTTTGATTTGATCATGAACTAAATACATTTATCTACCTAGATTAAACTAGTATTACTCAATTGTATGGATTGATCAACATTTACTCAATGAATGTTTAGATTTTTCATTAAGTTTAGCTTTTGATAATCATTTTTCTGTATATCAATGATAAAAGCATGCTTGTTCTTGATTTGTGTTATTTAAGCTTTACTAGAGATAGAGAGCTTGGACCTAGAACATTCAAAAGCTTAATAGGTTTGTTGTGTCTGCTACAGATAGATTCACAAACTCCTAGGGTTTTATATATTTTTCATTAATCCTTCAGGCTGTTTCTAATTGAATAGGATCCTTCAGGCCATGTCAATTAATCATTAGGACTTTAATTACTTGAGAAAGATTTAAACCTAATTTTGTGAAGAATCCCACTTAATGATTAATTGACATATTCATTGATTTGTTCATTGAACGTATAATTTGAGTAATATGAGTCGAAGTCTAGGTAGATGCCTTAATCCATCTTAATTTTGGATTTGATTGTTCATTTCTTTAGATTTTATTAAGAGAAAGTTTAATTTCTTTTAAGTTTCCATAGTTTAAAATTAGTTCACTAAACCCAAAAATCATTGTGATTTAGATAATAGATTAGGAGACTGAGTTGGTGCTTGATCGAATAAGCTAACGAATCACTTGGAAGAACAATATCGGGACTTTTCGATTTTACTACTTGATATGATCCCATACACTTGCAAGTGTTACGGCTGAACGAGATCAAGTGTTTGGTGCCCTTGCCAAGGATTTGTTTTGTTTTATTAGAATCAACATTAGCAAAAAACCTAACTCTATTGATTTAGCCTTTATTTTCTTTATATTTAATTTTATTTTTCTTTGATCTATTTCTGGTTAGTGCATGACTAAAGATAGCTCATCTTAATTGCACCCTTTTAATCCCGAGATTCAATGGATTGGGCGGCAGCCAAGGAGGTTAGCTCTGAAAGGAGGTGATCCAATTCTGGAAGAAGCTGAAAACTTGCCGATTCAAGAAATGGATGAGGGTGGTCTAGAAGTGAGGTTAGCAGACCCTGAGATAGAGATGGAAGGAAATTAGGGTAGAAATGATCTTAGAGGAAATGGAAATAAATGTACCATAGGAGATGGCAATGGGAATAGAAATAGGAATGACAATGATCCTCAAGTGCGAAGAACCATGCAATACTTCGTATGGGTAGATTTGAATGGTGCTGGAGGTCCGATCA
>CAOJBK013677409.1:0-13285 GCA_948294925.1 Codiaeum variegatum
CTCTTTGGTGATATAACTATTCTCTCCAATAAAGAGGAGAAAATTGATCTCTCTGCTCTAATCAAGCTTGCTAATGGAAAGCTGAAGAACTAGCATTTTGATAATAATCTTTTTACAGTTCAATTAGAGACTGAGTCTGAATAGAGTACTGAAACCAAGTCTAGTGCTGAGTTTAAATCTTCATCCTCTTCTAGGTATGGTTTTGATGTAACTGGTCCATCGAGATTTAACTATGAATCTAATGTAACTTTGGATCTTTCTCCTATTTCAATCAATAAGACTACCAAATTTTCTTACTATAAGCCCGTCTCTTTGTTTTCTTTTAATGTTCCAATTGATGAATCTTACCTCAATCAAATAGAAAAAGAGAATAAAATAATTAATGAAATAAAAGATGCAGTTAAAGAGCCCATAAACACTGGTACTCATGACATGCCTAAAAACACATACATTACATTTGCATGCTCAAACAAAGAGGACACTGAATCTATAATCATGTAATTCAAAGATTGCTTCGCCTAAAAGACCAGTGACATAACTGAACTAGATCTAAGCATCACCATCCATAAAATCCTGACATATCCAGATTGCAAGCCTATCAAACATAAGCTCAAATGCATGAAGCTTGCCTGGTCTATTCCAATCAAGGAAGAAGTGACTAAATAGCTCACTCACAGATTCATTGAACCAATCAACTATCCGTCTTGGTTAGCAAACATCGTCCCAGTGCCAAGAAGGATGGAAAAGTCAGAATGTGTGTGGATTATCGAGACTTGAACAAGGTATGCCTTAATGACAATTTCCCTCTACCCTATATAGACTTCTTAGTCAATGCACTAGGTAGTTCAAAAATGGTTTCCTTAATTGATCTGGCTGTGAGCTATATTCAAATCTTAATTCATCCTCATGACATGGAAAATAAAACTTTCAACATTGAATGGGGTACCTACTGCTACAGAGTAATGTTGTTTGGGTTAAAGAATGCCATAGCCACCTATAAGAGAATGGATACTACAAATTTCCATAACTTAATGCACAAAGAAGTGGAAGTCTATGTTGACAACATGGTCATTAAAGTTGCCACCTTTAAATAACATCTACAAGCATTGGGGAAGTTCTTCCTTAAACTTCAGTAGTATAATCTCAAACTGCATCCTAATAAATGTATATTCATAACCTTATCTGGAGTATTCCTGGGTTACATGGTTAGCAAGAAAGGCATTGAAGTGGTTCTAGAAAAAATCGAAGGTCATTCTAGAAATACCACCTCTAAAAACTGAAAAGGAGATAAGAGGCTTCCTGGGTCATTTACAATACATCAGTCAGTTCATCAAACAGTTAGCAGACACTTGTCAGTTCATCCTAGCTCCTGTGTACCCTAAATTCTTTTATGATCTTGTCATCATAAAACTATTTTCATTCATGCATACATACATGCATGCATCATGGTATAAGAAACCTAAGCTAAGTAAAATGTTCCAAAATGGTTTTTCTACTACCATCACCCTGGTTCAAAAACATTCACCCTGTCTGTAGTGGTCAAGCTTTATAAATAAAAGCTGATACCCCATTTCTTTTCATCCAAAGGAAAACATGTCTGGTGAGAATGTACCCAACCCTCACTACACCATAACTGGGCTATAACAACACTCATAATATGTTGTTATAGGCTTGAAAATGTCACATTAGGGTATCTAATGCAACACTCTTTAAAAAGTTGAGTGTTAGGTATTTTGATGTTGTGGTAGGGGTCTATCGCAACACTCCTGCTAATCTAAGGCAACAACAAAAAAAGTGTTGCAAAATTCTGACCTAATGCGACACTTTTGGAACAAAGGGTTTAGCAAAACTTTTTAAAATTATTTCCAACATTTTTTAACCTGCTAAATGTAACATTTTTTTTTTATCCATTTACAACATTTTCCAATTACCTAATGCGACAATTTTTTAGGCCAACTTTGACATTTTTTTTATTACCTAATGAAATATATTTTAGTTAGGTGGTAACATTTTTTATTTTATCTAATATGGTACATATTTTCCATCAAAATAAATATATGACAATTTTAAATAATTTAACATTCTTTTATATTTAATTGAGACATTCAATGAATTAAATTTAATCAAATTACAAATATTATTATATTTAAATTATAATAAAAATCATGTATAAAGTATTTAATATTATAATAATTAGGATCCTTCATCTTCTCTTTTAATACCTTTACAAGCTCATAAAATCAAGTTTCCTGCAAAAATAAATATTAAAATTAGTCTAAAGGCAAAACCAATTAGGGAATGCCTCTTCAGCCACTTCATTATAAATCCTATCATCATTCAAAACCAATTTCAAATCTGTAAAATTTGTCACTAAATTTGACAAAAATAACAATGAAGAAATTAGCAAACTAATCCTCTCACCCATAACAACAGCTTGGAAATATTAATCAATTAACATCTTAGGTAATTTTGTCATAATAATGTCAAGCCTTTTATATAATAAAATCAACCAGAATTCAAATAGGGACACTAAAAAGAATCACATAACTCAACATACCATTACAGGAATCATTTTTAGACAGTTTGTTAGTGTCTAAACATGGACATTGACATATTTAAGGGCTTGATAGAAAGCAAATATTATCACTAACACACATCTTAGATAAGCAATGCTCATTATTCTAATGCTTCAATCAATATAAATAAAATATTTTGGCAGACTGAAAAGTTAAGTAAATAATACTTGAAAAGTTAGTATGATGTGTTAAAAGAACAAAATTGAAACCTTCAAGGAGACTCTATATTCCAGAAAAGTAATCGATGTACAATTGCATTAGTTGGGTATTTGTTAGCAAACTGTCAAACATAAAGCAAGCTTCAGATAAGAAAATTGATAAATGAGAGAATTTTAAAAGAAAAAAGACAAAAAAGAATTGTACTTTCACAAAACAATATATCAGACTTGCTCACTTTCATTAAGGTAAGATCCTTGAATAGTTGAAGCTCAATAGAATATAATTCCATCAGTAAATTATATTACAACTATGAAACCAATGAATCAAAACTCTTAATGTTGTGCTTTGAAGCTAAAATCAAGCATTAAAGGCTCTAATTAGCTCTAAAACAACAATTTAGGTTGATTTTGAAAAGGGGTTTAAGAAAAATCAAGAAGGAATAAAAGAAAAACCTGGGATAAGGAGATCTTTTAATGGGTTTCTACCCATATTTTCTCCATGACCAAAAAATTAGAAGGCCCTTCATTCTTTAATTTCCCACTATTTTCTCCTATCTTTACAGTAACAACAGTCTTTTTAACCACTTTTCTACAAATGTATATATGCAAAATAAAATTTAATTAACTTATTTATCGGATATAAAAACTCGAAAGAAAAGAAATAATTAATTAGTACTTCCCATTATACCACTTTCTAGAAATTTTACCAAAAGAGGAACTAAAATTAGAAAAGAATCTAACCTTCCTTCTTTTAGATGCCTGAAATGGCTAAAGCTTATGAGAAAACTTGAAGCTGATATATCACTACTTATCAGAACCAATAAATACCTGAAAATAGAGCTAAAGAACAAATAAGATTAAGATCTCTCGAAGTTTTCCAAAATACAAATATAGTTTAAAAATGATAGATTAGTAAATGATATTGATTTTGGTAATAAAGAAAAACTTTTATTACCATGATAAACAAAACCAATATACACACCAAAGCAAAGCCACAAGGGAGAGGTGCTACAGCCTACCCCTACCTTCATAGCCCAAAAAACACAAAAACCTCAAGTCTATTATATGTAATTTTTCCCTAGGAACCAATCTAAGCCTTAACAAAATCTAAAACTTAATTCTAGAAACAATTTTTGTACATGGCACAGCCCTCTGCTGAAAAATCTGTAGGTTTCTCACCTCCTAAGCATGGTAAATTGTTCCTATCAAAATAGCACCAGTAACCCTTGTCTTTACTTTGAACCCCCTAACACGTACCAGCCAACATCTCCACTCCTAAAAAAAATAAAAGGCTAGACTTTATTGCCCAGCCAATAAGCCAATTCAGCCACCCCAATTTTCGTAAAATTACATGAAAATAATAAGTGGCCTATACTTTCAATTTCATAGCCACTAAAACACATAAACTATCCCCCTATCACATATTGAACCGCAGTAGTCTATCCTTTGAAATAAGCATTTTCCTCAATGCTAACCACAAGAACACAGTGTTTCATAAATGATATCTATAAAATATTATTCTAATGAACAAATGATAATCAAACATAAACAACTCAAGAATCTGAAATAATCTTAAAACTAAAATCTCAGCTAACTATAAATCTTTAAGTTATAAATCAAGAACACATTCTAAAGCAAAACCCATAATTTTAAACTCATAATAATGAGAAGTAACCAAATACAAAAACCCACCAAGTGAAAGTGGATGGTTGAATCAGAGTGGCAATAGTAGTGGCAACAATAATAAATAGAAGCAAACCTCACCATTAAGGTGTAAATATAAACCATCTCTCCATCCTCTCAAGCCATCGAAGCCCTGTTAAGAGCCACAAAAGGTTTTCAGCAAGAAAACTAGAATGTAAAGTGGAAGTGAGGTCACTTAATTTTACCAAACTTTCCAATCATGCTCACATTAGCTCTAGTGGCCAATGGGCCATATATAATTGACAGATGTTAGTAAGGAAAAGTTGAGATGTTAAAGAGAGAGATTACCTTAACAGTTAAGAAGCTATAAGAGGGAAGCAACAATTAAAATAAGAAAGCCAACATGAAGTATCAATAAAGTCTCACATTTAGAGAAAACCAAGCTAAGTTTGACAGCTAGGCACACGCCAGCAGCAAAAATGCCGATGTAGGACCCTGAAAATTCAACAATATAAATATTTATATATGGTAGACTAATGATTTAGAAGTATAAATTTAATGTATAATCAAAGCAAATAGAACTAAGTAGCAACATCAATAAAGTTCATGGAAATACATAAGAAGAAGCCCTAAATTGTTCTAAATCATTTTCTCCTTAGAACCAAAAAGTACCATAACTATTTGCCTACATCTATCACAATCTTAAGAGATCAATGTTGAAATAACTATTTAGAAAAAAAATTAAAATAAAAAAAGGTGAAACTAGTGAATAAAAATAGTACAATGTAAAACAAACCAAATCAAGCAAAAGAAAAAAAAGAAAGAACAAGAAAAAATAAGTAAATAGATGAATCAACTATATTTAATTAGTAAACCAATTAATAGCAATCTAAGAAAACCAAGTGTGACTAGCATTTGCAGGAAGAGTATTAGTGCCCTTGAAATCTACTTAAAGTGTTTCAAGTGCTAGCCATTATTCAGCAAAAGCATTTATACAACAAAATAAGGGAGAATAATTCAAATTTTGAAGTTGTGATTCCAATAGGACAGGTTAAATATCAAATAGACGCTTTGATAGGTCCTTAAAACATTCCTTCTTAGTTATTTTATCTTTTGCAACATGAGTAGTTTTCAAGACAAATATACCACTGGAACTTTAGAAAGGAATTTGGACTTGAACACATGAATTAAGACTAAAAACTTATATTACTACCATGTCCCTCCTCAATGTTTCCTCCTAGTTTAAGCCCCTAAATTTGAATCTAGAAAAGAAGAAATCCCCTATGAAAGAATAAAATATGCAATTTATATTCCCATATTAATAAATCCAAAACTACATTAAACATAAAAAAATCAACTGTAGCAATAGATCTTCATCAGGCTAAAGAAACAAAATCCAACCCCAAATAATTAAACCGTCAATCTCAATATCCTAGCACTTCACAGAGACACATAGATTAAGAGGCAAAGAGAGCTCTCTCAACACCATACAAATCACCAAAAGTTTAGAAAGCAAAGTGAAAATAATGCACAATTTCTTGTTTAGCAATAAAAATTCCTATATATCCTTCTCAAACTCAAAAATAAAATTGAGACAAATAATAAATTAGTCACATAACTAGAAATTATACCAAATTAGACATGAGATTTCATGGAATTGGTAATCAGAATGCATTCCAATATCAATGGACAAAAAAATATTAGAGCTACGAGCTAAGAGATTAAAAGTAGATATTAGAATGGATACTAAATAAGAGGAGGAGAAAACAAGGGAGAGAAGAGTAGATTCCATGGAACTAAAACCAAATTGGGTATTGAAAAAATTTATATTTCTCTTTCATGTTCGATTCGAACCTCATAACTAATAAAACTTTGCTAAAATTTCTAGGAGATTTATAATTCTAATGGTGAAACTAGGGTTTTAGAAGGAGTGGATTGAGAATCATGAAAAGAGATCTGATTTTGTGTATGTATAGGAAAATGAAATGTTACTCTACCTTCTATTTTTTGCATCGTTTAATTAAAAAAAAAATTTAAAAGAAAGGAAATGGGGAAACTTTAAAGGAAAACAAAGTGTAGTAAAAAAAGAACCACCTGTGAACTCTGATTGCCAAAAATTAATGGCATTCACCAGCAGCTTGCTTATAAAAAATCAAGAAAAGAACATGCCGTTAGGTTTGTGAACAAAGGAGAAATAAAAAATTGTTATCTAAAAGGGTTCAATTTGCTTTACCCTTTTTATGAAATCTCAATTCCTTAATATGAGATTCCTAGTTAATCGAAAAGGGAGAAAAATCAAAAGAGTGATCCCTTTGACCTTCTGCTCAAGGATCCGGTCAATTATTTATTTTAATTCCCTTCAAAGACGTATTCCCCCACTGCTTGTTCTAATTTATTAGTCATACTCCCAAAATCTTCAACCTCGTCTTCTCTTCCTCGTTGTCTTCTTCCAACGACGGCAACTCTTTTATGGAAGCCACTAAAAAATGCCTCAATTACATCAATTAAAATCTAGGTTTTTATAAGGGGTTAGCTATGATAGGGTTTGGGTTTTGCCTTAGTTTTAGAGTTGTCTGTCCAGTGTTTAGTTGTGAAAAAAAAATAAAGAAAAAAGAAATGAAAAAAAAATATTAGTGTTTAGGTGGGAAAAATTTTGCCAAAACATAAAGGGGGAAATAGGAAAATTTTAGGCAGGCTCTCAATTTTAGGTAAGACAACATTTTTACATAAATAAAATGCAACATTATTATTAAAATGTTTCATTAGGTGTAAAAAATTGCAAAACTTTAATAAAGTGTTGTCTTAGAATATAGTTAATAATTATTTATTACATTTATTGCAACATTTTTATGCATGATGTCACATTAGACTAAAATTAGCTTATCTAATATTGTATTTTTTCTATAACACCTGGAATTTTTATTGTTGTAGCCAATTCATGGTGTAGTGCCTACTTTTTCTGGTGCCACTGCTTCTCAAGGAAACACTATTGCAATGCTAGCTGAGATGATGAGGAAGCAAGATGAGGCCCTAAATAAATAAAAAGAAAATGTGACCTCCTTATTTCAAGCCTAAGACTAGACTATCATGTGTAAGGTTCAAGCTATGATGGCCCAAATGGGCATTCGGCCACCCAATAATGCATCTACCTTCTCTAACTCTAGTAAGAAGCCTATGGTAGAAGGCGTCATCATCATCCCCCCACTAGCTAACCGTGGGTTCACTACATGAATAACCCCTCTCTTGGATAGTTTCCAAAATGGGGCCCAAGATCATCATCTCCTTAAAGTTATGGTTAAGAAGTATGAGGAAATCCTAAAAACTCTGAACACTATCTAGAAGAGAGATGGCATGGTTGATGTCAAGTTCTTCAACCTGCTCCTGAATGCAAGGCTGCCTCTGAAGTTTCAGATGCTAGTCTTTGAGATATTTAATGTTAAAACTTGCCCCAAGACTCACCTCATGATTTATGATGGTGCTCTTTGCCCTCTAAGCATTGATGGTAATCTCTTTGCTCAATTATTCCAATAGTCACTTTCTGATGTGGCTCTTAGATGATTTATAGACTTAGATGATTCCCAAAATAGCTCAAGAAGATCCAAGCTAATATCTCGATCTAGATCTTGATATTTTCATCTTATACCCATCGCCAAGCTCTTTGCAAGGCTCTGAATAAGTGCCAAGCTCCAATGGATATTTCTCTAGACACTTTGGTGGCCTCAGTTACAAGTGCTACAAAAGGAGCATCCATCTCTTTTACTGATGATGAAACCCCACCTAAGGGACCCCATAATGATGCTCTTTAAATTATTATTGTCATAAGGGAGAAAACTATCTTAATGGCTCTCATTCATAATGGGCTTACTTTAAATGTATGCCTACTTAAAGTAGTAAGTTGCTTGGGTTTCAAAGCTATTGATTTCACTCCTTCTGACCATATAGTAAGGGCTTATGACAACTCTTAAAGGGTAGTTTTGGGGTGGTAACTCTGACAGTCATCCTGGGTTCTATTAGTTTTGAAATTCCCTTTCATGTAAATGATATGCGTTCATACTTCAATATGCTTCTTAGAAAGCCAAGTGTTCATCAAGGTAAGGCAGTGCCTTATAGCTTGCATCAAAGGGTCAAATTTCCATTTAAAAGTGGAGTAATCACCATCAAAACTGATATGACGAGAAATTATGAAGTCCTTTAAACTATTATCTTCTTAGAAATCCAACCAGAGCTGTTAATGTATCCTTTATCTAGCTTCTCATTTTATCAGTTTATTGAGACTGCTAAGAATTTAAAGGAGGCAATCTCACTTTAATTTGATCCCCACTGCAATCCCATGTTTGCTAATATTATGAAGAAAATGGGCCTGAGAAAGAATCAACAAGGGATCAAGTCTTTTGACGAGTACACATTCTCTACTCTACCTTTTCGTTATCGTCCAACTGAGGATGAAATTAATGAAGAAAAAGCCAATGCATGAGAAAAATCTTCTATACTCAGAATTGAAGGGGAGTATGACTACCCCATGAGACCCTACTTCAAGACTCTCAATGGCTGCTTTATGAAAGAGGGAGAGACAGTTCCTTACTGTGCTTTTCCTGATCTTGGGTTTGCCCTGTGATGGGTATCACTATTCCTGGCTTCAAGGTTTTCTCTGATATAAAGCTACTATCTGAAGATTGCCAACCGGTCTAATTTTTTACATAAGACTGGGAGGAGAACATAGAAGCTAGCCTCTTTGATGAAATAGTTATTCTTTCTAACAACGAAGAAAACACCAACCTGACCACCTTGATTAAGCCAGCCCATCATAAGTTCAATAATTGGTCTTTCGAAGAAAGTATTTATCAACCAATTATGACTGATTCTAAGTCCAAGTCATTTGAGTCTGAGTCTAACTCATTCAAGTCTTATAAAACCTCTGAGTCCTCTAATGATGTAACTAGTTTTCTATTCAAATCAATAAAGTGAACATGTTTTCTTGATAAGATCTCGTCTCACTATTTTCTTTTTATGTTCTAACTTATGAATCAAATCTTAATAAAATAGAAAAAGAGAACAACAAAATAAATGAAATAAAATATGTAGTTAAAGAGACCATTAATGCTGGTTGAGCCTATCAATTCCAAAAAAATAGATTCATTACATCTGCATGTTCGAACAAGAACACTACTAAAGAGACAATAAGAAAATTCGAAGATTGCTTCGCCTTGAAGCCCAGTGATATGACCGTCCTTGATTTGAGTTTCGATGTCTATAGAATCCTTACTTATCTAGATTGTATGCCTATTAAATAGAAGTTAAGGCATATGAAAGCATCCTGGTCCCTCCCGATCAAGGAAGAAGTGGCCAAGAAACTATTTCACCAGTTCATAAAACCAATCAGCTACCATCTTGGTTAGCCAACATTTTCCCAATACCAATGAAGGATAGGAAGATCAGAATGTGTGGACTACCGAGATTTAAATAAGGCATGTCCTAAGGCTGATTTTCCTCTACCTCATATTGATCTGTTAGTAGATGTACTAGCGGGCTCAGAAATGGTTTCCTTAACCGATCTAGTCGCCGAATACAACCAAATCTTGGTACATCCTCATGACAAAGAGAAAATTGCCTTCATTGCAAAATAGGTACTTAATGTTATGGAGTAATGTCATTTGGACTTAAGAATGAGGAGGTACCTACCAAAGGATGGCAGCCACTATCTTCCAACACATGATGCATCAAAATATGGAAGTATATGTTGATGACATAGTTGTCACAGGCACTACTGTCGAACAACACCTACAAGTACTAGAAAAGTTCTTCCTTGGACTTTACCAGTACAATCTCAAACTCAATCCTATCAAGTGCATATTTGGAGCTTCTTCTGGGGTGTTCCTCAGTCATATGGTTAGTAAGAAAGGAATAGAAATTAACACAGCAAAATCTAAAGCCATCCTCGGCATGCTACCTCCTAAAATAGAAAATGAGATAAAAAGGTTCCTATGTCACCTAAAATACATCAACCATTTCATTTATCAACTAGCTAATACATGTGGCCCTATATTCATCTTATTAAAGAAGTACTCCTCAAAATAGTGGAACGAAGAATTTTAAAAAGCTTTGAGCAGATCAAATAGTATCTTCTAAATTCGGCAGTTCTATAGCCTTCTAGGCTTAATAAACCTTTATTGCTTTATTTCATAGTCTCTGATGAAGAAATGAGGGCTATACTAGCACAGAATGCCCTAGATTCCCATAAAGAGAATGCCATCTACTATCTGAGCAAGAGGATGCTGATACATGAGCTCAAGTACACTTCATAAAGAAGACCTAGCTATGGGTATGTCATAAGCTAAGACATTACCTGGGGGCATATGTCACATATGTCCTTGCTGATAAAAGCCCTCTCAAGTTCCTTATGGAAAGCTTTGTCTTCAACAGTAAGATGGTTAGATGGATGGTAGTCCTGGAAGCCTATAACCTCAAATATGTACAAAATAAAGCTATTAAAGGTTGTGTCATTGTTAACCAATTGGCCACTATCTCGATAGATGATCATTGGGAAGAACCTAAATTCCCTGACGAGGACATTTTATTCCTCTAATAAGAAACTTGGAAGCTTTTTTCTTTTTTATGGTGTAACCAACAACAAAGGATATGATATTGGAATGGTGTTCCTTACACCTACTAGTGAAAGTCTACAACTAGCAATCAAACTAGATTTTGAGGTAACAAACAATGAAATTGAGTATGAAGCCTATGTTTTTAGGCTAGAAGTAGCTATCCAGATTTGTATCAAGAACTTAGAGGTATATTTAGATTCCAACCTAATAGTCACTCTAGCATTGGACAGATGGAAAATTAAAGAAGAGTGCTTAGTTCCTCACTATAAGTGACTCAAAGAGTTGGCAGCCATCTTTGATACCCTATCCTTTCACTACTTTCCATGAACACAAAACAAGTTCACTGATGCATTAGCAACACTCGCTTTAATGATAGAAATACGTGATAGATTCCTTATCCTTCCTATTTCCGTAAGCATCAAAAGTGAACCTAGCTACCAACCCCACTGCATGAACATCTAAAAGGTTGAATAGAAGCCTTGGTACTGGGACATTTAGAACTACCTCATAAAAGGCCTCTATCCTAAAGGAGCCTTCAAATCAGAAAGGAAAACTTTTAGACAACTAGCCAACATTTACATATGGAAAGGGGACATCTTATATAAGAAAACCTGGAATGGCATACTCTGAGATGTATCTGTGAAGAGGAATCTCACAAAATCATGGAATAAATTCATAGAGGGGAAGAAGGAACCCACATGAATGGATGGGCATTATCACATAAAATCATGAACCAAGGATACTATTGGCTCACAATGAATAGATATTGTGCATAATTTTCTTAGAAATGTTACAAATGTTAGATTTATGCCAAGCTTCAAAAGCTTCATCCCTGACCACTCAATCTAATCACAATTCCTTGGTCTTTTATCATATGGGGGCATTGGCATCATTGGTAAGGTCACACCTAAATCCTCTGTTCGTCATGAGTACTTTCTCATGGCAATTGACTATTTCACCAAATAGGTAGAAGTTTCACCTTACTAAGTCATTGACTCGAAAAGGATGGAATAATTCCTCAAAATAAACATCATCATGAGGTATGGTGTCCTATTCGAGATTAGCTCAAACAATGGCCCTCATTTCTAGAAAGAGGTAGCTTCCCTCTTACAAAAGGAAAATATACAATGCCATAGATCTTCTTCTTATAGACCTCAAACCAACGAGGCTGTTGAGGCTGCTAAAAAGCATTTAAGAACATCCTTTAAAAGATGATCAATTATCATAAAGGTTGGCATTTACATTTGCCAAACACCCTCTTTATGTCTAGAACCTTATATAAGTTAGCTACCAAAGTCACTCCTTACTTCTTAGTTTATGGAATGGAAGAAGTCCTACCCATAGAATTGGAAATCCAATCAGCAATGGTTCTCCAAGAAGCTCAGATCGTTGAGCTTAACTGGCAACATGCCAATTTCAAGTAACTCAACCTGATCGATGAGAAAAGGATAAAAGCCCTCCATTAGACTTAGAACTATTAGTTGAGACTAGCAAGACACTTTTATAAGAAAGTCAAGGATTATAAAGCTTTAAGAAGGCGACCTTGTCTTGAAAGAAATTAGACAACCCACTCAAAACCTAAGAGAAAAGTTCAAACCTTCTTAGAGTGAGCCCGTCATCATCAAGAAAATCATGTCAGGCCGAGGTGTCATTTTGATGGACATTGATGGGAATGAATTTAGTCATTTAGCAACCTTGATCATATCAAGAAGTACTATATTTAGTGATCTTTTTACATAAGAATGCATTTGGCATCATTACTGTAACAAGAACTATATAGACCTGATTCTCCAAAATCATTATGTTCTTCATTTTCAAAATCTATTGTAAGGAGATACTGAAGGGTGAATACGGAGTCACGCAGCGGAAGCAAAAATTAAATTTGCAGATTTTCCAGCAGTATTTATTTTTTTGCAAAAATCCAATGTTACTCGATTTTTTATTTTCAAAACTTTTATGAAACATTTACCTTGCCAAAACACTTTTGACATGGTTGGTTTTAGATATTAATTAAACTCTTTAGCAAATTACTAAACCCAAAATGGACCCATATTTAACTTCAAGGATCTTTCCAATTATTGTGAAAAACACAATGAAACAAAGAAGGGTTAGAATGTATGATATACCTCAAGTCCCTCCTTTATTTAGCTCCCCAAGTGTGAAGCCTCTAGTTCGACTCACACTAAAGCTATCCCTTGGCTTGTGTCTCCTTTCCTCCTTGAAGAAACTTAAACCCTCTCTTGGTTGCCCAATTTTTAGTTTTTGCTTCTTACTTGAGAACTTGAGACCTTAGGGATTGTGTTTG
>CAOJBK013677423.1:0-15450 GCA_948294925.1 Codiaeum variegatum
GTGTGGAAAAGCTTTCAAGTCCAAAGCCAATCCTCAAGTCTGAAGTTCTCAAGTAAAGGAGCAAGGATCAAACATTTGGGTAATTAAAGAGAGATGATTCAAGCTTCTTGAAGAGAATTAGAAAACAAGCTTTTGGGAAAAGCTAGGTATGTTTCAAGCTAGAGGCTTCACACTTGAGGAGCTTAACGAAGGAGGGCAAGAGGTATTTTTACTTTAAACCTTTCTTTGTTCAACTTGTGTTTTGTACACAAATTAGTGAAATATCCTTGGTTGAAGTTACGGGTCCAAACCTTGGTTTAGACATTTATCAAAGAGTTTGATAAATGAATAAACCATCTATGTTAAAAGAGTTTTAACATAGAATTTGATTTTCAAATAGTTTGAAAATTTCTAATGATTTTGTTAAAAGAGTTTTTACAAAATGTTTTATACTAAAATCATAGGTTATAATAAAGTTTCAAAGAGTTTAAAAAATTGTCTAACCTAATTTTGTTAAAAGGGTTTTAGAAAAATTAAATTTTAGAAAAAGTTTTGAAAATCTAATCTTTTATTGATTGGCAAATTTTTCGCTTCCATTGTGTGACTATGGAATGTCTCCTTCATGAAGGTCCTCCATCATCTTATCCATCTTCTTGTGCTCCTCAACCCAACCTATGTTAAAGCTTGCCTTGCTTCTTCATGAGCTAACTGGAGTTTGGACTGCAACTGTCCCCACTGTTAAATAGCCTCCTACAATTAAAAATTTCTATTTGTTAAGAAATAAAATCAAAGAAAAGGAAAATAATATCGAGAAAGTTAGGCCCAATAAAATATAACACTTACACTCAATCTAGAGCCTAAGGCCAAAAGAGGAGGTAGGATAGCCTAACTTTGTCTTCCTAATGAAAGAGTGTAGAGAGCAAAAGAAGGCGCAGTAGCGCCACGGGTAACCTCTACACCCAAAGAAGGCCCCAAAATGATATTGTCCTTAGGCACGGAGATGGTAGCTTGGGGGAGAGCAACAGTGGAGTCTGTGACATCATGACTCCCCACTAAAGTTTAAGAAGTTTGTTGAACGGGGGAAGTAGAGGGGAGAGTCTCCTCAGCATTGAGGGGGTCAATACCCCCAAAAATCTCTATTTTAGTTTGACTATCATGTGATTCCTTAGTAACAGAGATTGATATGAGAACTTCTTCGTTGACAACGGCCAGTGGAGTTGACCTAGTATCAGGCAAGTCAGAGGATGTCTTGCTAGCAGCAGAAGCCTCTAGCGGATCAAGCCTTGCTATGAATTTTTAGAACTCATCCATTTAAGGAAGGGGGAAAAAAACCCTCTTAACAACAGCGGAAACAACAGAGGCAAGTTGGGGGCCGGATGGCATGACAAAAACCCCAACAAAGGCAACTTTCTCAGCAGTACCCGGATTAGTAGCAGGAAATGTATCTGGTGCAGCTTTGGGGGGGAACAGTAGGGGGAGCCTTGGGATTAGGTGCAGCAGGAGCCTGAGAAGGATGGGGAGAAAGTAAGGAGCTCAATTCAACAAGAGGAGGTTGCTCCATCTCCTTTTCCAACTCAATCCCTTCTGAAAACCAAAAAGAGCAAGCAATTCAGTAAAACAGCAAATACAAATCAAGGAAAACAAAATAAAAATAAAATAATATAAAATATAATAAATAAAATCATTTAGTACCATCACTTTCAGGAGGTAATTTTTGACCTATGAGCCTCTTAGTACTACGAATTATAAAACGAAGATGAGGTTGCAAAATGGACCATTTCACCCTCATGACTGTGGGATATATCACTTGTAAAGGTCTAAAGGACTTCAAGTTAAAGGAAGGGTGAGGCGAAAAGGAGTGGATGTCTCACCTGAGGGGTGTTTAGATTCTATACCAAGGGGATTCCTCCGTACTGGAGCTTTCTTGTAGGTCCGAAGAAGGCATGTAGCCCAGGTAACACTTACCTCCTCATCTAAATAGAGCACTACTCCTTCTCACAGAAGACATATTGAGTGCAAAAAGTGACTCTTGTTAGGGGAATTCTGTTCTAAAAATTTGATGGTGGCCAGATAGCCATTTTAAAGGACTTCGTATTCCTTAATGAGTTCCTCGAACCTAAGGTTCACTTGCTCGTCTAGGGTATTATGCTTATGGGACCCCTTAATTCCAAAAGACAAGTCGAAGGTGGTGCAGTCAAGTCCCATTGAGGATGGCCTAAGTTTAGTGCCTACAGGCATTTTAGTTTTGGGAGCTTTAAAAGATAAAGGCTTAGGTCGAGCGGGCTTTAGGGCTACAGGCTATGTTGGATGGCCTGTCGAGATGTATTCCTCCACATTGGCAGTAGCCTCTGCCATGGTAGCCGAAACTGGGGGAGGAGGAACTTCCAAAGCTTGAATACCCTCTCGTTCGGTAAAGAAATAGTCAGCATCACTCCCTTACGGCCCTTCTGAAAAGCAGTAAAGGGAGTGGTACATGGTCCTCTCCTGAGTATGGTAGGTAAGGGACTTTTTCACTTCATCGCTGGTCCTGAACTGTAACTCCCTAGTGGTAAAGTCCCAGATGGGGACGAGAATCTCGGTCTGGATATATGAATAATGCAAGCTGTCGGGAGCTTATCTGACAGGTCTTTGCACCAGTCTGATATATCTACAGAGACTGTGGCACAAAAGAGCGAAAGTCAAGGATAACACGACCTAAAAAATAAAGAAGAGGAAAGGTGAGATGAAAGCTTACCCGATAAAGTCTGTAGTGTCACCACAGGGGTAGGAGACATAATCGGCCTTAGCAAAAAGCTATTGTCTAGTAGCCTTGACTGATCATACTGCACCTTTCGATCAAGAATGACCCTCAGGCACAGATAATGATTTCAACAAGCGCATTGTCTCCCTTCAAGTCAATGGGCCAATCAGGGGAATTTCACCCTTTTTGGGGTGTTGGAGGGACCCATTGAATTCGAACCCAACCTCTGGATGGCCCCCTTCTAGAATAAAGTTTATCGAGGCAAAAGCATCCTTCCAAGGTTTCATTTTATCCGGCTTGCCCCAGAATAAGCCCCTCTTATTGCAGTGGACTAACATATACATTCCTGGTTTGTCAGTAACCGGTTGGATCCGAAAGAACATCTGGAACATAACCACCTTAACATCCGAGAATCCTAAGGCATAGGATAGGAAATCAAAACAATGCATGTCTCGGATGGTGTTGGGGGTCACCATCAGTGGGTTCAACTTGAACCGCCTAAAGCAGTCAACGAAGAAAGCGAAGGGAGTAAATAACAATCCATTCTTGAAGTGCTCTAGAAATACAATATAGTGCCCATTATCCTGGGGAAACTCCATGCCAGCAACGGGAGTATATATTCTATTATCCGGTTTAAGCATAACTAAGGCATAGGGTGGCCTGTGAAGGGTGTTTTTGTGGTTGCTTTTGAGAGGGGGGGGGTGCAAATACAAGACTCCTTTATAATCTTCATCTTTTGAAAAGGAATTCCTGGTGAGAGGAGCCCTCCTGCTCTTCTTGGTAAGTTCCAGCTCTACCGCCTCAGCCTCAGCAGGCTCAATAGAAGTAATCTCAGCATCTCTACCCCTTTTCTTGGATTGGGTCTTTCCTTTCTTAGTCTTTTGCTCAGTAACATTCTGTGGTTGATTAGAAGCCATTGAAAAGTGAAAAATAGAAAGCTTGAAGCACACAGAGCAAAAGAAGAGAATTCTAGAGAAATTTTAGCAGAGTAACAGTATAGAAAGCAAAGTGAGTAAGAAGATGGTGAAAGATGGGGTATTTATAGACAAAGGAAGGATTTGGAAGGGAGGCATGTGTCTCAAAGGGACATAATCCCTCCATTCAGTCAATAAGGAGAACAGATTCTAAAACCAAAATAAATTACAATGACTGTTATGAGTAATCGTGCCTGAGGAAGCAGAAACGATTGCGGCGCTGTTAATGGGGAAAACACCCATCGATGGGATGTAACGTATCGAGAAGTGATTGAAAAGACGCTTGGGGAGTTAGCCTCAGCGGAAGTGAGGAAATGATCCGATGGTTTATTAATCAGACAATTACCATGAAGGACTCATGTGGATGTACTATTCCTGGAAAAGTAAGGGGTGCCTCCGAGGAAATAAAGGGGCAACTGATAGGAGTCCAATTAAATGGGCTACCCAGTAAGGTTGGGCCTGGATCTAAAAAAAGGCCCAAACAAAAAGAGAGGGTCTTCATCAGCAGACTAGGCTCGTCCACGCAAACCAAGGAGTTTAGAGGGCGAGTTTAAGGAACAACCTAACTTGGGAATAAGCCACCAGATCAAGAGTCTTGGACTATAGGTATCCCAGACATACTAAGAACTTGGTCCGGTGCAAGAGGACAAACCACCTTGGCTACCATAGTACTACAGTACAGGGCACGTAGTCTGACGTAGCATGCACTCATTAGAAGGTTGCCTCCTCTGCACATAACCACCTCAGGGTACTGGCATGCATAGACAAAAGGGGATATTCAAGGCGGTGGACCAATGATCACCTGCCATCTCAGCCCCAGTACAACTCCCTTTGATCTAATAATATCCCTCCTCTCCAAGGAACCTCTTTAGCCGTCCGATATGTGGCTTGTACGTACTAGGGATCCTTATATAAAACCCTCCATGTTCAAAAGATGGGTATGTTCAACAATTCTTCTTCTTCTTCTTCTTTCTTTCTACAACTTTCAAGGACATACTTGAGGGATTTTTTCTTCAAAACCCCTAGCTAACTTGACCGTCGGAGTGCCATTGCCAAACAACCCGTCTGACCCCATTCTAATTGGTTCTTTTGTGACTGCAGGCTATAGGGCTCAAGTCCATTGTGTTCAGACTCGGATTGCCTTAAGGATTTAGCAACATTGATTGGGTTTATATCTATTAAGATTGATCTTTTCACCATCCTTTCACCATCCTTAAAATGTGTGAGAAATGAAAGATATCATATTTAACTCTCCCAAACTATAAAATTTTTTACTAATTTGATTAAAAAAAAAGTTAGAAAAAAAGGAGGGTTCCCTATTGAATAAACCACAATATCATGAAAAAAAAATCGTGAACTTAATTTTAAAACTGTAAAAAGAAAAAAGAAAGTGAATTGCGTAAAATGTAATATAAAAATTATCAACATAAAATCAACTTAAAATATCAACTTAAAACGTAAAAGGAAAAAATAAAATAAGAAAATGTATGAACATAAAAATCAATTTGTAAAATTATAAAATTTTGAAACAAAGAACAAATCTATAAAAATATATTAAAAATAAAAGATTTCTATAATTTGCTCAGTTATGAATTTAGCTAATTTTGATTTACTAATATATGGACCTAAAAATAATTGTTCCAAAATTTTAAAATTTTCTAATACTTTAAAGACTGATAACACAACCATTAAAAATTTTGAATTGCTAATTTTAGTGTGTTGCGTTATTTTATTTTCTTACTTTTGATTCTCATGTTTTCTTTGTAAAAAAAGTGTCGGCATGGTTGTACAGTAAATCACCATTAATGCATGATAGTTGTGAAGATATGCACCGTCAACTATGACATTTGTATGATTTAGTTTCCTTCTTTTTAGGTGATCAGATATATATTACTATTTTTAGTATCCTTAATTTGAGAATCACTCTTATATATAAACATATTGAAATCAATTAGAAAGGTAAGAAAAAAACCCCTATTCAATCAATTCTCCTTCTTTAACATGGTATCAGAGCATCAAATTGATCCATGAAATTCACAATCAATTAAAATTTTCCTTTCCCTTTCCATTCCTTCAATCTCGAAACAAGAGATTCACCATGGCTGACGAAACTTCAGCAATGACAATTACAAACCAAAACCCTAACTCAATTGAATCACCTAATTCCAACAATTTACCTTCAGGTTTTAGGTTAAATCCTTCTTTGGAGAATTCAAGTAATACAAACATATGTTTGTCTACATCTACAATCCAAGATAATGCTCGGGTCATTGATTCAGGTGCATCAGAACATATGTCCCATGACAAATCTTTATTTCAGTACTTGACTCCACCATTTAAGAAAAATGTTAAGATTGCTAAAGGGGAAACCATCCCAGTTATTGGTGAAGGACCAATAACCTTTACCCATACTCTTTCTTTGGAAAATTGTTTTTTTGTCCCTGCATTATCAAACCATTTATTATCTGTTAGTCAAATTATCGAGCAATTACAATGTGTTGTGCTAATGTTTCCCTTATTTTGCTTACTTCAGGATATCCAGACTCATGCAATCATTAGATATGGTACTAAGAGGAAAGGGTTGTACTATATAGATGATGTTGCAACTGGTTATGTTAATCAAGTTTGAAGTCAAGGTGATGATAATTTGAAGAAAATCTGGATGTGTCACCGTCGACTAGGTCATGCATCCTTTGGGTACTTGAAAAAACTATTCCCATCATTGTTTAAATATGTTTCAGATCCTTCTCTTAAGTGTGATGCTTGCATTTTGGCTAAAAGCCATAGAGCTTCATATCTTTCGAGTTTGAATAAGAGAACAATTCCATTTGAGTTAATCCACTCAGATGTTTGGGCCCAGCTCCTGTCACTTCTCAATCTGGAATGAGATGGTTTATCATTTTTGTTGATGATTGCATAGTAATAACTTGGTTATATACTATGAAGCATAAAAGTGATGTGTTCTATTTTTTCATTTTTTTTAAACATGGTTCGCACAAAGTTTTCTCTTCCTGTTAAAGTGATTATATCAGATAATGGTAAAGAGTATATAAACTTTGAACTCTCACAATTTTTCAAAGCCAATGGTATTATCCATGAAACTACATGCCCGCATACTCCTCAACATAATGGAATTGTCAAGTGCAAGAATAGACATATACTAGAAATAACTAGAGCACTTCTTATTAGTGCAAATGCTCCACTAACCCTTTGGATAGATGATGTTACTTATGCTCTGTATCTCATGAACAGGATGCCATCATGAGTTCTTAACTTTCAAACTCCTTTAGAAGTACTTGCTAAACATGTTCAGATTCCATCCTCTTTACAGTTAGAACCACAAGTTTTTGGGTGTGTAGCATATGTCCTTCTCCCCAAAACTCAATGCACTAAACTGGATCCTTATGCAGTGAGATGTATCTTTCTTGATTTTCACCCTCATCAAAAGGGTTATTGATGTTATCACTCAGCTACTAGGCATATGTATGTGAGTATGGATGTAACCTTCTTAGAAATATAGTATTTCTTCTATAATGATCAAACCACCTCTAGTTCTCAGGGGGAGATACATCATGATAACTATAGTTGGATTGATATACCACAACAGCAGATGAGTATGGAGTTTTCTGGTTCAGGGGGAGAAGATGTTGATGCATGTATGAATGAAAGCAGAGATGTATGTACTAAAGTTAGAAATGCAAGTACTGATATTGATACATGCACGAATGGAAAAAATTAATGCAGTAAAGACATAAATTCATATACTGGTGAAGATGCCCTTTCCTCTCCTCAAGTACACTTTCAAGAGCCAATGGATATCCTTGAGGTTGGTAACCCTGAAAGCTCTACTCCTATTGCATTACCTGGGCCAACTTACTCTTTACCTCATAGACGGAATCGTGGTAAACCACCTGACAAGTACTCTCCAGATGGAAAATAAAAATATGCAATCACACAGTATGTTTCTACACACAGACTTTCATTACAACATCAGACCCTTGTCAAACAAATGGAAAATTCTAAGATACCTACAAAGGTTGAAGAAGCACTTGAGGATCCAAAATGGGCAGAGGCAATGCAAGTTGAAATAGATGCTCTACAGAAAAATCACACATGGAGCATCATGTCTCTTCCTCTATTAAAGAAACCAGTTGGCTGTAAATGGATCTTCACTATCAAGCACAAAGCATATTGGACAATTGATCAGTACAAGGTGAGATTAGTAGCTAAGGGGTATACACAATCATTTGGTATTGACTACTAAGAAATGTTTGCTCCAGTTGCGAAGATGAACACAATTAGAATTTTGTTATCCTTGGCAGCAACTTTTGATTGGCATTTGAGACAATTTGATGTTAAAAATGCTTTCTTGCATGGGGACTTAGAAGAGGAGGTGTATATGAATATCCCACCTGGTTTTAATACTTCTCAGTCTAGTAGTAAAGTGTGCAAGTTACAAAAAGCATTGTATGGATTGAAGCAGTCACGAAGAGGATGGTTTAGAAAATTCACAGAAGCTATAAAGAGAAATGGGTACCACTAAGAAAACTCAGATCATACCTTGGTCATCAAACGTAGAGATGATGAAGTTGCTCTTCTGATCATTTATGTAGATGATATGATTGTGACAGGTAATGACACAGAAGAAATAAAAAATCTTCAAAGGTATTTATCCTCTGAGTTTGAAATGAAAGATTTAGGAGGATTAAAATACTTTTTAGACATTAAAGTTGCAAGGTCTAAAAAAGGTATATATTTGTCCCAAAGAAAATATATACTTGATCTATTAACTGAAACAAGCATGCTTTATTGTAAACCTGCTCAAACTCCAATTGTTCAAAATCATCACCTAGCCATTTATCCAGATCAAGTTCCAACAAACAAGGATCGATATCAAAGATTGGTTGGAAGGTTAATCAACTTGTCTCACACTCGGGCAGACATTGCTTATGCTATTGGCGTGGTAAGTCAATTTATGCACGAGCTGAGTGAGGACCATATGGCTGCTGTTATGAGAATTTTGAGGTATCTAAAAGGGACTCCCAGAAAAGGATTAATCTTCAAGAAGCATGGACATGTTGAAGTCACAGGGTATACTCATGCCGACTAGGCTGGGAACATTACAGATTGTAGATGGGAACATTACAGATTGTAGATCTACATCTGGGTATTTCACATTTGTGGCTGGAAATCTTGTCACTTGACTTGGCAAAAAAATAAAATGAAACAGTAAGATCATTAGCAGAAGCAGAGTATAGATACATGGTTCATGGAATATCGAAACTCTTGTGGATCAAATTATTGCTTACTGAGATAGGCTTCACTCCGAAGGAACCTATGATATTGTATTGTGATAATAATGCAGCTCGTGAGATAGCCAACAACCCGGTTAAGCATGATTGAACTAAATATATTGAAGTTGGCAGACACTTCATTAGAGAAAAATTGAATAAAAAAATAGTTAATATTCCTTTTGTTCGATCTAATATGCAATTAGCAGATGTTTTAACTCATGCAGTTCTAGCAAAAGTTTTTCAGAAATCTCTTGACAAGTTAGGTTTAGAAGATATCTAATCGCCAATTTGAGGAGGAGTGTCAACACGACTATACAGTAAATCACCATTAATGACGACAGTTGTGAAAATATGTAGTGTCAGCTATAACTTTTATATGATTTAGTTTTTTTATTTTTAGATGATCATATATGTATTAATATTTTTAGTATCTTTAATTAGAAAATCACTCTTGTATATAAACATATTGAAATTAATGAGAAAGATAAAGATAAAAATCCATATTCAACCAATTTTCCTCTCTTAACAAAAGGTGCTTGTCTCATTATCCTAAAACCATTTCCCATGAAATAATAAATTTATAAATGAGTGGAAATAATCATTTCTTTAGACATCCCTCATTAATTATTTCATTTCCCTTCACCGAGAAGCAAATAGGGATTATTATATAGCCTTAGAAAAATTCCCAAAACATTTAAAAAATAATAAGGATGAGTTCATGGGTAGTGCTCTTGCCCCTTGACCACATCTGGAAAGAAAATGCAATAATTTCAACCAAAAAAGAAAATGCAATAATCTTTAATTAATTTATACATGGTTAAAACATAGGATATGATAATGTATAATACATTACTTTAATTGTTATGATTACTTTGAAACAAGTAATTATAATGTGCCAAGTAAAATTGGGAAAGAGGATTATTAGTGTTTTGAGAGATTAAACAATTTATATCTTATACATGTTACAGTTTCTAATAATTATGTAAGTTTAAAAAAATAATAATAATAATTATGTAAGTTTAAATACGTACGTACTTTTTATAATTCCATGTATATTTCTCCTGATTATATTAAATAATTTTTAAGTGTTGACAATTTAATGACAAAAAAAAAAAGTATTTACAAATTAAATGAAGCTCTAATTTTTGCATTAAAAATTAGTATTTGTTAACAGATTTATTTTTTCTTTTATTACTGTGTAACTCATTTGACATTGAGATTGAAAACGAAGAGACTATTAGCATCCGAATATAAAAACTTTATTTTCTAATTTTGTTGATTTTTTAAAAAGTGTTATATAATTTTCTAGGTGTAAAAAAAATACTCGGATGAATCTCATTCACCGTTGATAAGCTTGATGTTTAACAACTTTTGATATCCAGATTTGAATTGAACTGGATTAAGATTTCTGCATAAAGAACAAAGTGAGTTAGGAGAGGTCAGACTTGTTGCCAGACGCAGACCTTCTGACGTTCTAGTCAGTTCAGGAATCTTTTATTCTTGTAAAAGAATAAGATCTTATAATATATTTGAGATGATTTCACGTACCTCGAAAAGTGTTTCAGCGTTGGATATTTATATTAATTCTCTATACTATATGTCATGCTGTGAAATGACTATATTATGGGTCGAAATTCTTTTATTTCTCTAATGTTTGTAGGCCTAAGTTCATTAGATCTATTTTCATTGACTCGTATCAATACTCAATCGTTCATGTTTTGACACATTAGCATATTCGTCATGTCTTGAGATTAAGTATATTAATCTTCTATTAATGAATTATTAATTCATAATTTTACATAGTAAACCAAATTCATCTAAAATTTTTTTATAAAAAAACCCTTTAGGCATGTTTCAATTGTATTATTAACACACCAATTGCATAGGGATGTTTAAGTACTTTCACAATCTTAAACATTTCTATAAAAACCCATCAAAACTAGCAAATCTCAACCACCACTAGCAACAACTAAAATGTCTCCAAAAATGAACATTTTGTTTACAATTTTCTCCTTACAATGCCTCATAGCCTTAGCTTCAGACCCTGATCCAGTACAAGACTTCTGCATACCAAACCCAAAATTTGGTGCCATAAGAACAGCTAAGTTCATCATCCCAATATGCAAAAATTCATCCGAAGCAACAACAGACGATTTCGTATTTTCCGGCATGAAAACCTCCGGAAACTTCTCCGATACTGGCCTCGCAACTATTCCTGTAAACCCATCAAACTTTCCTGGTTTAAACACACTAGGAATGTCCTTTGTTAGGGCTGACTTTAAGGTTGGTGCCATTAATCCACCACATTTTCATCCAAGAGCAACAGAGATTACTTTTGTAATTGAAGGCAGTGTTTACTCAGGGTTTGTGGATTCTAGTAACAAGATTTATACTAGAATTCTTGAACAAGGAGAGGCTATGGTGTTCCCAAGAGGTTTGGTGCATTTTCAAATGAATGTTGGTGGTAAAGCTGCAACTGTTTTTGGAAGTTTTAATAGCCAAAACCCAGGTAACCAAAAAATCCCAGCTGCCATTTTTGGGTCTGGGATTGATAATGAGCTCTTGGAGAAAGCTTTTGGATTGGATTCTAAGCAAATTGGAAAGATGAGAAGAAGGTTTGATCCTAAAAAGGAAGTTCGATCCTAAAAGTCAATCTATCCTATATTTATACTTTTATTTTCTATCTATTATTTATATATTTTTTTTGGTTATCTTTTTGTATACATGTGAGTGTTAAGCATATGTACTTATGTTTGGTTGTTTTTAAATATAAAGTAAAACCTGTCTAAATTAATATAATCCGTAGTAAAGTTTTTTATTAATGAATAGAAGTTATTAATTTGTAGAATATACAAATACAAAAATTATCACAAATTTCTAGTTACATTATTTATTATTTGCAACTTACAATAAATTTAATATATATTTTTAATAAAAATAAAAAATAGCAAATAAAAATCTCATAACAATAGCAACGCTATAAAATGAATAGAAAATTAAAAAAAAATTATAAATGATAGCAATTTTCATTGATTTAATCAATAAAAATTATATATTATTTTTTCATATATTTATCTTATTAACTTTTCAAACCTCACTGAATATTATAATTTATAAAATAATATGAAATATATAATTCGAAATTAAAATAACAAAGAAAAAGCAAATTATCTTAGATAAATGATTTTTTAAAAAATATGATTGTACTAATTAATACTACTAAAAAAATTTTTAAAATTTTATATTAATTATTAAATAATAAAAATATTAATTTATTTATATGGAACAAAATCAGTTTTATAATCCTATATTAAATTTTAGAAATTATTAATTTATAAAATATTAATTTAAAAAGATTTTATTGTAATTTTAATTGTTCCCCAATCCTTGCAGCATTAATCTAATTATTCTATGATATGTTGTTTCCAAGAGTTGTAAATAAGTCATGAACAACTCGAATTCACCTCATTTTGTAAACAATTTTCAACTCTTTAGTAAATGAGTCAAGCTCAAACTAAGGTAGCTTCGTCCCGTTAGACACGTAAACAACTCGATTTTTCCCTCTCCAAATGGGCAATGTACACGTACACCAATGTAGTGCAAGCAATTAAGAAAAAAAGAAGTGCAAGCTGTAAAGTATGGTTGATAAAATAATGATAAGCAAGAACATTACGTGATAATATGCAATGATGTTTCCCATTATACACAGCCATCAACGGCCATCAAAAGAAATATTATGCATTTCTAAATTTCAATAATCAACAACTTCATTGCAAGTAATCATGGAGGAACCTTCAGGCTCAGTTTTGTCTTTAACAAACATTTGACTTCAACATTTTTCATCTCATTGGCTCCAACAATAACGTTTCTTTTATCGTTGGAACTGTCAAATGTCATGTAGAAAATAATAAAACCATGTCTTTTTTTTTCCAAGCAGAATTCAGAGTGTCTTGAAGTTTGATGACTAAAGCAAAGAAAAGGTTCAAGTTAATGTGAGCATTACACAAAACCACATGGAAAGAAAAGAGAACACTATTGTATCAATCGGTTCATCATTTCAACACCTCAATGAACAACAGCTAATTCAAAACAAGTCTATCCCAGGTAGGTAAAACCAAAATGTTTACATCTGATTATAACATAGTAACGGTGACAATCTAGAGATAGTACAAAATTTATCTTACACAACGAAAATGAGGAACATGATTTAGGAGAATGAAAGAAACCAACCAAAATATCTAACCTGAGCTAGTTGATTAACATTATGGAAGTTCACTACTCTCCGGTTAACATTGTCTTTATAATCTTATCGGCCATCCCATCAGCTGAAGGAAACATGTGGCCAGAACCTGGTAGCTCATGATAGTGAATCCATGGAAGGTGTTGAGCAATGTAACGTTGCAACATAACAGGCACAATCCTATCATCATCTCCTTGCCATAGATGAACAGAACCTTCATTGTTTGGAAATGGATTTTGCAGATCCAAAGGATCAAATTCCCAGGTGCCAAATGCAATCGTTGGGTCACGATGTACGGATTCATATTCACCTTGCTGTCTTATCTGCCCACGAACCATCTGCAAATTGAAAATAATGAGCAGCAGAACAATAGGTTATAGATGAGAAAGCTAAATTTTGAAAAGAACAGGTAGCAGAATTTATAGAATATTAACTGTGATTGCTGTGAATGGACAAGTATATACTTAGGCAAAGGGAGTATATCACACATTCAATGTGCTCAAAGTAAATTCTAATATCTTTTCTTTTGCAAAAAGAATAACTTGAAACTTGTGAGATATCCTAGTTATCATCAAGCCTTATCTTTCCTTAGAAAATCGAACTACTGGGCCTAAACTCTGCTAAGTTCACAATTAATAAGGGGTTGGATTGGGTACCCAAATCAAAGGAGGGAGGAGGAGTATGCAACAGAGAGGAGGGATTGTGCTGTTTTTCTAGTAGAGTAGGCGAATAGACCAAAAATTCACTGTATGCACCATTAACAAGAGGTAAGATGGGAGATACTGTCACTGAACAAATGCAATTACACTGTCTTATTGCAACAATAAATCCTCAACAGCCAAATAACTAGTGGACAGAACTTTCATGCACAAACCCCTATCTCAAAGTTAAACTTCAAATTCTTCTCATCTTATTGCCATGCATGTGACTGAAACTGAAAAAAAATTACAAATGGAGTTCAATCCTTAAAATTTATAAATCATTGGAGTTCCTATTATGTGAGTTGGACACACTAAATGTTCCAAAACAATGAGAAAGAAAGTTCAATAAACAGAATGCCAAAAGGAACACAAGAATCGTGCATAGCTTGCATAGGCTCCAGATCTCATGGTGTGGTATTTGCATGGGTCCATGTTAGTTTCCAATTCCAGGAGTATGATAAGTGAAGACCAAAACTTAAGATAGAAATGATCAATTCAACAATTTTGAGGGATGTAAGCATAGAATCTCCAATCAACAAAAATTATATTGAACCAGCAATAAATAGTTTCTAGCCTAGCAAGCAACCACTAGAGTCAAAAAATTGTCTCCAATAGATGGTGCACAGTTGTATATCATGAAAAACCAAAAATTCAAAACAATCTCTTTAATGGTACATTTTTCCATATGGTGCAAGAATAGTAGCACATAAAAGTTCTAGGTAAAAACAGAAGATCACCAGAAAATTCTTATCCTCAATTCGCTTGGCTACGATTTCCCTGTCTTGCTGAGAAAAAACTTCTGGAGAATCAAATTTAACAATAGAACCAGGGAACCACTTTTGAGTATACCACCAATAGGTTAGCCAAGGGGTGTAGTGGGCAACACAAAGTGCCCATTGTTCTGATGGAAACTTTTGGCGGAAGGCCTCAATAGATATGTTTTCAGGTAAACCAAGCCACCAATAGTTAATGGCTGGAGCTAACAGTGTCGCTCCAGCTAGCCTGTCAAAGCAGCAAGTCAATTCCTCACACAACAGAAGATGCAGAAAATTAAAAAAAAAAAATTAATGGCTGGAGCTAACAGTGTTGCTCCAGCTAGCCTGTGAAAGCAGCAAATCAATTCCTCACACAACAGAAGATGCAGAAAATATTCAAAAAAAAAAAAAAAATTACCAAGTACAACTGCTCTCTTATGCCAAGTATGAACAGAGAATCAGCCATTTTAACTCTCTTTATTGCATTCATTTGCAAAGCCCTGAGAAAGAATACCTGTGAGGGATGTACTTGAGGCAGCTCCAAGTTAACTGGCCACCCATGGAAAAGCCAATAATATAAAATTTGGATCCTAGTCCCAATTGATCAGCAAGCTCTTCAACATCCAAAGCAAAGCTTTTCACTGTTTGTTTTGGATAAGGATCACTCTCTCCATAACCTGGTCTGTCGAAGGATACAATGTAAACACCTAATTCTTCAACAATTTCCTGAAGGAACCCACCAGTGATTCAGACAACACTGACTACTA
>CAOJBK013679018.1:0-10015 GCA_948294925.1 Codiaeum variegatum
CCCCCCCCCCCCCCCCCCCCCCCCCCCCCCCCCCCCCCCCCCCCCCCCCCCCCCCCCCCCCCCCCCCCCCCCCCCCCCCCCCCCCCCCCCCCCCCCCCCCCGGGAACACATGGATTAACCCCTGACGATTCACTAGGATGTCATTCATTCCAAATCTTATATATTCTAAACCTATATTAATAGCCTCCCTCAAAGTATCAATACTCAAAGGCCTTGCAGGTCGAAAAGTACGAAGGGCTCTAGTTCCATATACCTAGAGTGAATCTCCCTTTGAGCGGAGGATTTGAAATTTGAAATTTCAAATGGATAAATATGAAGGCTCAGACTCTAAAGGGTTACAATGCTTCTATGTAAATGTAACATTTTTGCATCAGACGTGTCCTTTTTGTCTGACCTTGAGGGGATAGTTGTGTGTCCCTAAGGTCGGTGCCTTTATTATAAGCAATAGCTCATTGACATGTGGAAAAATTTCCAGGGGACTTAATGATTAATCATAAGGCCATGTTCAGTTACTTCCATCCAAGTGCCATCGATTTTTAATGCCTTATCTGGTTTCTTTTGCCTATATAGGTTATCGTCTGTCTTTACTTCATTTTTTTTCCTTTTACTCCATTTTTCTTTCATCTCTTTCTTTTCCTATTTTCTTACTACTCCCTTCATTCTCATTCCTTATCTATTGCTCAAATGGCTCCACCACATAAAGGGAAAAGGTTATCTCTAAGGCCACCACCAGGGCTCAAGCAGTAAAGGCTGGCTATCTGGCTGAGAAACCCAAAAAGAAAACTAGGGGGAAAAATACTCTTGAATACATTAGGGATATGGTGGAACCAATGAGAAGATCAAGCCCATGCATTTTAAGTTTGGAATTTTTCAAGAGAATTTAGATGCCATGGCTGAGTCTATTTGGGTAACACTTTTCGCTACTGATAGAAGGATATTCTCTAGTGACATTAGTGTGGAACTGGCTAAGGAGGCAATAATTATATCTATTACTTCGACCACAAGGTCGAGGGGTTGTTGTTCCCTCCTTCCCCCTTTTTCATATGGCTTTCGATTATTTTTAGGTGAATCCCATGATGCTCACCCTTAACTCTATAGAAGACTTACACTGCTTTAAAGGAGTGTGTTTTTCCCTGGGGATTCTTAATCCCAACCCCAAAATGTTTTATGCTTTCTTCAACCTCTATTTTTCTTCAGACCCCTGCCTCTACTATTTTCAAAAGAAATAGGATCGAACCTTGTTCAGGGAAAAGGGTAACAAGGTGGATGATTGGAAGAATAAATTCTTTTCTATGAAGGTTATGAAACCTTTAGAGGAGAAAAGTTTGAAAAGAACTTGATTGTGGCTGAAGCAAATGGTGTAAGAATGTTAGATTCCTGCCACTGCATTTTTTACAGGAGCTTCATACTAGGATCGTCTTTCCTAAGGACCTCGATGGGTCACTTACGTGCCCTCGAAAAATAAAAAGAAGCTCAGGTAAGTCACTTCTGCTCCTACTTCATTTCCTTATCATAATTCTTATTAACTGTATCACGTATATCTGTAGAGCCTTTATTGGATAAGAAGGTAAAAGCAGCTCACCAAGAGCTGTTGGACCTGATTGCTAAGCTCTGTCCTAAAGCAAATAAGAGCATAACTAGCCCCGATAATCAAACCTTTCTTCCTATTCATTGTTTCATGACAGACACTTTATGCCTTCTAACCACCGAAGAGTACCGAGCCTAAGTGAGTTCCTCCAAGAAGATCATGAAAGTGGCAAAATATCAGTACTTAAAGAATTTTATAGAAGGTGGTGAGGATTTGAGTTTGGCCTCTGAGAGTGATCCCCCTACCAAGGATAGTAGCGATGAAGAGGTGTTGAGGCTCGAAAGGGGGTACTGTTGAGGGTGAGGACTCCCATATTGAAGATGTCCAAGAAAGAGGTGATGTTGACAGAGGGGATGAGGTCTTGGAGATTCCCTTGACCCCAAAAAAGAGGTATAGAAACTATTGGGTCTTCTTAAGTGGTGAAGGAGACTGAGTCCATTATAGAGGCAGCACAAGGGCCTACTGGGAGCAGGAGAGGCTCCTGTTGTTATGAGAGAAGCCCCTATTTCTAATGGGTGGTCTAAGAGGCTTCGTGAGAGGCCTCAACATAGTGAAGCAGTGTCTACACTGACTCTTCCTTCAGAAATAGAAATTGCAGGACCAAGGGTTGTGAAGGTTCCTCTCTAGGGTGGTAGGAAGAGAAAATATAATTTCAATGTCCAGTCTCTAGTGCTTGAGGAACTGGTGAAGAAGTTCCCCAAGTTCACGAGGGTTCATACTCGGCTAATGAATTTTCTAGAGGTTTTGGTTCCCGACTAGAGTTTCATCAATAAGGTGATTACCCAATACTACCAGCACGTCACCATTGTTCGTGATGGGCCCCTTCTAGCAAACCAATACAGGCACTTCGATAAGCTGCACATCAACAAAGGCTTCACTAGCCTTGCTCGGTAGAGCCAACTAACTACTAAAAATGTTTCTCGAGCTATTGTTGCTGCTTATTCCCTTGTAACCATGGTAAGGTAACCTTCATTGCCTCTTTTTGCTATAGAGGGGCCCTCTGCACCTCAAAGTTTTGAAGCTGACGGCTCTGATACAACCCGAGAGAGATTATTTTGAGGTATGCACTTGAAAGTTTCTACTTATTCTTCCTCCTCATATTTTTCTTTCATGTCTCCTCTACCCCTTCCACTTCCTCTTCTCCTCTACTTGAGGTCATAAGGGAGTTGGTTGAGGAGTGGCATAGGAGGAGGCTTGCCTTTACTGTCCCTTCTCTCTAGACTATTTATCTTGAGACCATAGAGGAGAGGAGGGTGTATGCTTTAAGTGTTCTGCCAGGAGGTCGAGTTTATATCTCGATGTCTCTTAGAGGGTGTCAATGAGTGAGGGCCTTAATCTCTTTTGCAATTTTCTTTGTTATTCTTATTAATCATTGTTTATGACCCTTTAGCATTGTTTACAGATGAACGTGTTAAAGGGACTGATGCACAACAAATGGCAGGGGTCAAGGGTTCAAGAACCCCCACATTTATGGAGACTAGTGCTCACTCGACCTCGTCTCTTCTTGAGATAGAGAGTTTAGAGCAAGGAGCTGTCAAAAGGGTCGAAGTTTCTGAGGGCTTTCCTACCAATCTAGCATGTCCTGTGTCTCCTTAAGGAGTTCGATGTCTGATGGAATCTTATGGTGATCACAATTCTATCGTCGCAGTGATAAGGCTACCTTGCAAAGCCAAGAGTGCACAAAAGGTGATTAGGATAGATGTTGCATCTGTGGTGGTGCCAGAGGGGAGGTAAGATGAAGCCAGACTTTCAAAGCTACAGGGTCTGGCAAAAATATGGGAGAGTTTGGATTCATTGATCCCAAAGCTCAAGTGGGGGTAGATGTAGGCTTGTAACCTCCCTCAGGATCGGCTGTGTAGGCTAAAATGGCTATGAGTAACCTCCAGTCCCTTCTTTTTACTGGAGGGGTTTTTATAAATTTGAATGGGGAAGATTTGTGAATCCCTACGTCCTTTGGTGGGGATGTGTCCATTGGGATGTTGCAGAACTTTCCCCTTCATTCTTTAGGAGAAGGTCTCTCTGATATCGAGGCTCGGCAGGCTCGAATCTCAATCTAGTTTCCTTACTTAGCGTATTGTGTTTTATTGCTCTATTATTTCTTACCACATTTTTAGCATTTATTCTTTCGTTCATTTTGTAGTAATCCTTGCTTCGGGCAGAAGTGGTGTAGAGAGCCCTGTAGGATTATCAAATGTTATCTTCAATGTAGGAGAAGGACTTAAGTAGCCTCCAGCAAGATCTAGCTAAAAAGAAAAAGGTACTGGCTGATAAGAGTCAGGCACTGGAAGAGAGGGAGAGAACTTTGGCAAAAAAAGAGAAGGTTCTAGCGGAGAAGGAGAAGGCTTAGGTGGAGAGGAACCATTAAAATCCTGAGGTACTAAACTATCTTTTCTTCAAGAGAAATTTGCTTTGCTGGAATCTAAAAATAAATTTCTTAGGGAAGAGCTTGAGGGGATGGAAATTTCTTCCGCCTTTGAGAAGAAGTTGGAAGCTTTAGCCCTAAAGGATAAAAATTATGGCAGAGTTGCCCAGATCTTTTCCAGAAAGCTAGATTTCCTATAGGAAAAGCTATCTTCTTTGCTAAGAGAGGAGGTTCAAAGGTTCACCAATTCTTCATTCTTCGCAACATGGCATAAGAGTGAGATTGTTTGGGTTAGTCTGTAATGGTAAAATTGTGCCATAGAGATGGTTGCCAAGCAGTTTTTTGAAACTAAGGAGGAGTTCACCCTTCTGGAAATTAGGAACATTATGCCTAGCCTTCAACGATCAGAGTAATTGGAGAGGATTACTCATCCTGACCTTTCTTTTTTGGATAGGCTCTTTGTCGTACCCAATAAGTCTAAGGACCCTTTATCTAGGGATTTGATGGTACACTCCACTACTAACCATGAGGATGCCAGACCTACTGGGGAATCTCTTTAGAGGCATGATCATGAGGCTAGCTCTTCTCGTCCCACACAGCCTTGAAACCTCATGTTCTAGAATTTTGTAAATCCCTAATTTAGATTAGGATTTTATTTTATCTTATCTTTGTGATCCCTACTTGTACTCTATCTCAGAATGTACAATGTACATTTTATTAATAGAATTACAAGTCTTATTTTCTTGAATCTTCATTACTTTTTGTTTTGATTTTTGCCGTGGTTGATAAAACTTTCTTTATGTTTCTTTGATTCAAACTCTTTTAGGGCTATGGTTTTGTATCTTCTTTTTACCATTTGAGCTTTGCCTTTTTAAGGTCTTAAGTTTCCTTTAGATTTTGTAATACCTCTAGGGACCTTCATCTTTTGGTCCCCTACTAGGGGTCTCTTGCCTACTGAATTAGGCTTAGTGCCTCGACTTATTAAGGTTTGGATGCCCATCCTAAAAGGGGGGGGGGGGGGCGGGGGGAGGGGGTGGGGTGGGCGGTGGCTGGCGGGGTTTTCACCAGTCTGACTAAGCTTGGTGCCTTGGATTATTGAGGTTTTAATGCCCCTCTTGGAAGGTCTTTTGACAATTAAGCTTGGCTTGGCGCCATGGCTCGTCGAGGTCTTAATGCCCCATTGGAGGGTCTTTTTCTAGTCTAGCTAGAGTTAGTGCCTCAACTCATTGAGGTCTTAATGCCTCTCTTGGAAGGTCTTTTGCCAATCAAGCTGGGCTTAGTGCCTCAGCTCGTTGAGGTCTTAATGTGCCTCTCTTGAAGGGTCTTTTACTAGTCAAGCTGGGCTTAATGTCTATACTCATCGAGGTCTTAATGCTCCCCTTAAAGTGTCTTTTGCTAGTGAAGTTGGGCTTGCTACTTTGACTCATCAAGGTCTTAATACCCCTTTTGAATGGTCTTTTCTAGTAAACCTGGGCTTGGTGCTTCATCTCGTTAAGGTCTTAATGCCTCCAGTGGAGGGTCTTTTTCCATTCATGCTAGGATTAGTGCCTCAGCTCATCAAGGTCTTAATGTTCTCTAAATTATTTGTTGCCATTATTCAGGGAGAGAAGTTCCTTTCATTAATTTTTAATGGTAATAAAATTTTAAGTGTTGTACATTCCATATGTGTGGCACTTCAATATTCTCCATTATTCTTAGCTTGTGAGTTGTTGGGCCTTCCCATATTGGTTTTAGCTTTCCAGTTCCTTCTCTTTTCCTTGTTACTTCTAAACTTTACATCACCAAGTCTCCTTCTTTGAAGGCTCTACTTCACACTTTTTTGTTGAAGTAGTTCGCGGCCTTGTTATTGACTACTATCCTGATTGCCACCTGCTCCCTTAGTTCTTTGAATAGGTCTAAGTCTACTATTTTGCAAGGTTCATTCCCCTCGTCACTATAAAAGTTGACTCTATCACTCGGTATACCTATCTCCACTGGTAAAATGGCCTTTATGCCAAAAGTGAAGGCGAAGGGTGTTTTGCCTATGGATTCTCTTAGTGTCATTCTGCAGGCCCATAATACGTGGTGCATTTCTTTCTCCCAATTCCTCCCACATCCCTCCAGCCTTCGTTTCAAACCTTACAGGATGGTTTGATTGGTGACTTCGATTTTCCCATTGGATTGAGGATGAGAAACCACTGCTTGATGTTGTGGCCTTCACAGAAGTCTCTCATTTTAGCATTATCAAACTGTTTACCATTGTCACTGACCAATTGGTGAGGTACTCCAAACCTGCAAATGATATTCGTCCATAAGAACTTGATCACATTGACTGCTATAATGGTAGCTAAGGCTTCATCCTTCACCCACTTCATGAAGTACTTACTGCCACTAGGAGAAACTTCTTCTGTCCTATAGTCACTAGAAAAGGCCCCACTATGTCCATCCCCCATTTAGCGAAGGGCCATGAACCATAGATGGGTATTTGATCTGCTACTGGCACTATGCTAAGGTTAGTAAACCTTTGATAGGCTTGGTACTTCCTTACTAGCTTCATAGCATCTTCCTTCATGGTAGGCTAGAAGTAACCCTGCATGATTGCTTTGGCACCCAACATCTTTCCTCCTATATGCATTTCATACGCACTTTGGTCCATCTCTTTTAACACATACTCTACTTCCATGGGAGTCAAACACCTTAGCAATAGGAGGGAGAAGGCTCGCTTGTACAACATCCCATTATGAATAGAGACATATGAGCTCCTCAATTTGATCTTCTTGGCTAGCTTTAAGTCCTCAAGTAGTTTACCCTCTTCCAAGTATCCTTTAATTGGATCTATCCAATAGGTTTCAGACTCTGTTGCTATGACCTCTCCAGTCTTTTTTATCCTTGGTTGTGTTAAATCCCCTAAAAACACCCTTTTTGGTATATCTTCCAAGTGGGCTGTCACGAGCTTGCTCAAGCTATCAGCTCTACTATTTGCTCCTCTGAGGATTTTCCTAAACTCCACTTTTATACCCCTTTCCTTCTTTCTTTTTAATTGATTGTCGACCTGCTCCAAATAATTCACCATCTCTAGATGCCTTACCTTGTACAGGCCTTCAACATGACCCAAAACCAATTGTGAGTCGCTGCAAACATGGAGTACTTCCACATGCAGGTGTTCTGCCATAGTGAGGCCTTACACAAGGGCTTCATATTCTATAGTGTTACTCGAAGTATGGAAGTCTAGTTTTAGAATGAACTCTATAAGCACTCCACCTTCACTTTTCAGCGCAACTCCTACCCCACTGGCTCCCTTACCACTAGCTCTATCTATATATAACCCCCATCTTACCTTAGGGATTTAGTTACTAGAGCTTCCCTCTATCTCTTGGCTTGAGGCCTGATCTGAGGGAAACGAACATTATGAAATGAAATCTTCCAAAGCTTGAGCCTTTATACCTAATAAAGCAATATACTTCATACTTTATCCCCCTTACTCTTCTTCCCAACATAGCATCCTACCTGAGAGCTCGAGCTTGTGTAAGACTTTCTGCAATGGTTTATCTATCACAACTACTCCTTAGTGGGCTTCGAGGTAAACCCTGAACTTTTGCCAAAAGAGCACTAGGGAGTATGCTAGCATCTCCAATGGGATCTAGTGCAACTCTTCCCCTTGTAACACTTAGCTAAAATAGTACACTAGTTTTTGGGCTCCTTCTTCCTCCCTGACCAAGATCGAGATTATTGTATGGGACAAGGTTGACAGATAGATGAGGAGTTATTCTCTTTATAAGGGCCTACTTAGTATTTTCTCCAAATCCAGAAAGGCTTTTAAATCATCCATCACTCTCTGACAATCTTCTGTACATTCGAAAGTGGCACTTTTTCTTAGCTTCCTAAAAAATCGGAGGTACATCACCCCTGATTTAGACATGAACCTATTCAAGGCTATTAATCTACATGTGAGCCTCTATACCTCTTTCACATTCTAGGGGGGCTCATTTCTAGTATAGCCCTGACCTTCTCAGGGTTCGGCTTGATGCCCCTTTCACAGACTTAGTACCCTAAGAACTTTTCCCCTTGGATGAAAAAGGCAAACTTTTATGGGTTTAACTTCATTCCATAGGAATCCATCACCCCAAATACCTCTCTCAAGTCTTCTATATGTTGTTGGAAGCTCATAATCTTCACCACCATATCGTCTATATAGGCTTTGAGGTTCCTCCCCAACTATTCTTTGAACACCTTGTTGACTAGCCTTTGGTATGTTTCCCTAGCATTCTTTAAACAAAAAGGCATGATTTGAACCCATATTTTATACCATGAAATCCAGTTAGTCTATACGAGTCCATAAACTTAAACTGTACTCAAATCAGATCTTAGAAAGATAAAAAAATTAATCTGAATAAGATTGGACTGAGACTGCGAACGGGTGCTCGAGCCAAGTGCCTAGTGCATACTCCAAAGGCCTATCACTTAGGCCAACAGCCTAGTGCATGCACCAATTGCTTGGCGCATGGGCCAGTTGCCTGGCGCACATGCCATCTGCCTAGCACATGTGCCTATTTTTCTAATAATCTTGACTCAATTTTTCTTTAATTCATTGGACCCATGCGGATCTCTTTGATTCACATCTGGTTATGTATATCACACCTCTAGTCACTAGGTAACCTTTCAAACCATTAAGCTTCATGTAATGATTAGAGTTAACTCTAGGTCCCATGTAGCCTAAACTCTGATAATACTATCATCATGAAACTATTTTCATTCATGTATACATGCATCATGACATAAAAACTTAACCCAAGAGAAAATGTTCCAAAATTTGGTTTTCTTACCTACCCTTTTCATACAACTTATCTACTGTGGTTCACCCCTTTTTAAAATCTTGATACCATATCTTCTTTAAAAGGTCAACTTGTATAAAAACAATGAGCTTCTACCTAACCCCAAAGTAGTTGATGCCAATACTATTTGTGTTGTTACTCCATATGCCGACATCACCACCATGCTAGCTAATCCTTTTAAGAAGAAACAAGAGACTATCACTGCCATGATGCAAGCCCAAGAGCAGACAATCTTGGGTAAGGTCCAAAAAATGATGGCTCAAGTCAGGGTTCATCCCCTAACCATGCATCCACTTCCTCCAACTCGGGAAAGGAGCCCTTAACCGAAGATGTTGCCATCCTTCCTCTACCAACTGATCGTGGAGTTGCTACACCAACTTATCATCTTTCAAACCCTTTTCAAAAGGGGGTCCAAGATAATCCTCTGCTGAAATTCATGATGGAGAAATATGTGGAAATTAAGAAGACTCTGGGCACTATCAAAAAGAAGGATGATGTGGTTGATGTCAAGTCTCTCACCCTATTCCCTAATGCCAGGCTACCTACCAAATTTCATATGCCAGTGTTTGAGAAGTTCGATGGCACAAACTGTCCCAGCATGCATCTGAAGATTTATAATGGTACACTCTGACCTTTGGGTGTGGAAGGCGAGCTTCTTGCTCAACTTTTCCAATAATCACTTACTGGTGCAACTTTCAAATAGTTTGTAGAATTAAACGATTCTCAAAATCAGACCAAGGGCTCCATTTGTAATGTCTTGGTAAAATAATATACTTAAAAAGAGGAAATAAACATTATAATAAGGGATTTGGAAACTATAAGACAATATCCCAAAGAAACTTTCTATGCTTTTATTTCTAAATGGAGGAAGAAGGCCTCCCAAATGGTTAATAGACCAATAGAGCCTACACTACAAAAAAAAAAATACATTTATTGATGCAATTTCGGCGTCAGTAAATGTATTTTTGGCGTCAGTAATTCAAGTTACTGACGCGGAAATTGCAACGGTATTTCCTCCGACAGTAGAAAAAAAATACTGACGCGAAAAATTCGGCGTCAGTAATTAGTGACGCAATTTTGGCGTCAGTAAATTACTGCTTAGCGTCAGTAATTAATTAATTCATTACTGACCAAAAAATTGCGTCAGTAATTTACTGACGCCAAATTTTCGCGCCAGTAATATATTAATGCGTCAGTAATATTTTTCATAAATAACGACACATTAGCGACGAAAAAATGCATTTATGACAAAAA
>CAOJBK013679762.1:0-12061 GCA_948294925.1 Codiaeum variegatum
AGAGAGAGAGAGAAAAGAGAAGAATATCTAGGCACCAATTCTTTCAAATCAAATTATAATCAAAGCATTAGAACTTAAAAAATACTTACACGGATAGTTGCAGAAATTTAACTAATACTACTCCTAACTGGGAAAATTAAAAGAGTACTAGATAGGATAAGTCAGAAAAAACTTTTAAAATAGTCTTACTTTATAATGAAATTACTAAATAGTATAAAACTCTAAATTTCCAATTGGAAACTCAATTAAAGGATAAAATCAAAATAATACTTAAAATCTGACTTTCCTTGCTGCATCTCAAAAATAACAAGATGAAAAAGATACAGATTTTACACCTTTAAATCAAGATTATATTTCAAAACTAGGATATGGATGTGAATGTTAAATGAAAATTAGGCAGTCCATTGTGAAAAAAAGGTTTTCAAATGTAAAAAACGAAGCGCAATCATGCTAGTACAAGACATATTTGATAATTGGAAATTTCTGCACCAATTTTTAATAGCTTGAACAGTATGCAATTTTTAATGGGGAAAAAATAATTAGCAATTCAAAATTCAAAGTAGTCTGGTAGGAGGTATTTCAAAAAAAATGAAAAACAAATAATAAATTTTCTTTTTTGATGACATATATTCATGGTGAGTGCATCATAATACAACTCCTCCCATTGTATAACATTTTTATGCTAACAACAGAACAGCACAATCAAGTAACCGTACATTCACCAAAATAACCAGAGAAACAAATTAGTGACCTAGTTGTTTCGGAAAGGTAAGATCCAACAAAAATAATAGCAAGCGTACCAGAATAATCAGTGAAACAACGTGTGAATAATGAAGTTGTTTGAGCAAGATAAGATGCAGCTTCAGTGAGTGCTGGTACAGAGCTAAAAAGTTGAGGAACAAGCCTATCATTCCCTAGACCATCATTATGAGCCTGTAAAAAAATGGCTGTTAAAATCTTCCCAGCTTAATTATTAGAATTGAAGAAAACCATCCTTATATGGGTTAATCAAATTAAAATAGAACCCTTGACTTCAAAAATGCTATTAAAGCAGGCAATCAATCAACCGTTCCTCACCAAATTATTTATGCTGTCATGCAAAATTTACCCATTCAAAAATCATAGTGAAAATGCAGAGCATAACAATCAAAGAGTAATCAAAAAGACCAATTTCACCAGAACAAAAATGTAAAAACTGACCATCAATGGGGCGCTTGTTTCTCTACTTGTTCTAGGGCTTCCATCTTCCCTCATTGCGACCTTTTACAAGCAAATGTAAGCATTTCAATGCATATTCCACAACACCAGAACATTTTCTTCATTTATTATGAAAAAAACAACAAAATAAAACTATGATTGTTCAAAGCATCCTTTATTGATCACAATCATGATAAAACGATAATTAGAATAAGTCAAAACTCATGCAAATTAAATAAAATGCATGAATTAGATTCTTACCTAAAGACAGGTCGAGTTTCTAATCGTGAATCAAAGATTTCCGCAATTGAATTGATTTTTTTTTTTTAAATTAGGGTTTCAAAAATATGAGATCTTCATGAATACAGGAGCTGAGAATCTGAAGAAGTCTTTCAGCAAGGCAAGCAAAGGAATGACCGGTGAAATTCAATAGAAGACTACGTCGTTTTCAGAAGATTCGGGATGTTATTGTAGAATGAATGCATGCTGAGAATTGGGCTTGAACTTTTGGTCTCTGTCCAACTTTTTCAAAATTTAAATTTTTACCCATTTAAAAAAATTCATTCTCTTATCAAACAAAAAATCACATTCTTGTCCTCTCAAAAAAAAATCATTTCTTGTTAAAAAATCACATTTATATATTTCATTTTTATTTTAACTTTTTTACATTTTAGATTGATTTTATATGGATTTTAACTTGAAATTTTTGTAAATATAAATTGATAGGTATGAAATTATTTTGTAAATAAAAATATAATTTAAATTACTTTTGCCAAAAAGTTATCCTTTAATAAAAAAATTAAAATTATATATATATATATATATATATATATATATATATGATTGATAAGAAATGTGAGAAATAACTATTAAAAATAAAAAAATATATTAAAATAGTTAACATAATATTATAAATTTATACACTTATAAATTTTACAAAAAAAAATTATCTATAAAAAATTTTTAAAAAATCACATTTTCTTGTTAGATAATAATTTTTTGTTATTATGAGATTGTATTTTTTTTATAAAATTATTTTTTTTGTGAGAGATAAGTCATGCTTTCATAGAATTAAAATTTTTCACTTTTAAGAAAAAAATAAAATAATTTTTCAAAAGAAAATTTCTTGCAAACAAAGTTATTTTGTTAAAAACATAACCATTTAAAAACACCATAAATTTTCATAAATAACCCAAGAAATTATTGCAACTCTTTCTTATATTTTATGTAGTTTTGTAAAAATCTCTTTTTTAGTCCATCCAATTGTAAGGGTTTTTTTTGTTTTGAGTTGGGGGAGGAAGAATAGAATCTAAGTCTATAATCCAAGAGAATATTCATTTTACCAATAGATTAAGTCTTGGTGATGGCAATCTATCAGCATCTGTTTTGAATGATTTTGTAAGAATTTAGTTCAATTAGTGCATCTACTTGATCTCTGTCTAATGTACAGATACGAAAATGATTGATCATTTCAACAAAAATCTAAGAAAAAGAAAAAAGATTTAGCCATTGTAATGAAGTTAGTAGTTATAGGTTTCAGTCATAGAAATTTCAAAATGCAGCTTCATATTTCTAGTAAAAAACACTTGGAACTCAACATAAAAACAGTACAAAAGCAGCCAGCCACAGCAGAATGTGATCACAAGCTGCGAAGAAGGATGCCTTCAAACGTAATGCCAGGGCCAAACGCTAAAGCAAGTCCATATTCTTCTGCTCCCTCTCTCTTCAATTCTTTTCTCATGTAATCGATAACATAGAATACAGTATTGCTGCTAACATTTCCATAATCCATTAGAGCCCTCCTGCTGCACTCTAGTTTCGCTGTGTTTAGCTTCAGAGTGGTCTCTATCCGGTTAAGTATCGCTGGTCCACCTGGATGAACAGCCCAGAACAAATCATTGAACTCAGTTAATCCAGCCTTTGACATGAGCTTTTTGCAGAACTCCTCTATATTATCTTCAATCTTTTGAGGAAGATCTCTTCCAAGCTTGAAATTGATACCCTCTTCAGAAAGGCGCCCATCAATGACATTTTGTGTGTCAGGCAAGAATTGCTGAACTGCGTAGTTCAGTTCCATAAAAGGAGACTCCTTGTCTATAGGGTTGGTTCCAAGAATCACAGCAGCAGCTCCATCACCAAAAAGTGCAGCGCCTACAAGGTCATAAGGACGTTCCTTGTTGGGGGGTCGAAAACCAAGTATGGTAGTTTCGGAAGTAGTTAACAAAACACGACTTCCTGGATTGTTTTCAGCTATGTCCTTGGCAACTCTGAGGCCAGTAACTCCACCATAACAGCCTAGAAAGTATAGCATTACTCGACTAACATCACTCCTTAAGCCAAGCTGACTAGCAAGATAAAGGTCGCCTCCTGGTAGGCGGATCTCACTAGAAGAAACATAGACAACGTGAGTGATATCTTCTGCTGGTCTCCCCCACTCCTTGATGCAAGCGAGGCTTGCTTCCTTTGCCATCTCAACAATAGCAGGATTCGCTATCTCAAGCCTTTGTTTGATTGTTGGCGAGCCTTCAGTAACAAGTTCAGGGTATTGTTCAAGAATCTCCTTCGACATCACTGTGTATCTTGTCTTCACAGTAGTAGTTTTACCTACCAAAACAAAAACAAATGGATGGTGAATAAGCAAAACAACAATCAAGGAACAACTACTACAAGCTACCTCAGGATTCGCCGCTGGCACATCAAAAAGTGTGAAAAAGAGCAACTGTTAGAGAATAAATTTCACTTACAAAGTCTCTCCAATTTCTCCTTGATTGATGCATCCTCACATTTGGTGTCACGGATATAGCCTTCAACGAGGCAGTCTTGAGGAATGACTTGTTTAGGAAAGGCCTTGCCTAATGCAAGTATAGTTGGCTTCCCAGGAGTAGTAAACCTAGTAAGGACAGGATAGTGCCCTGAAGAACCATTGCTCTCAGCTTTCAGCATCATCAAGAGGATTAGCTACAAGATAGTATGGTAAGAAAAGGACTGATTTGGAGAAATAATCAGAAAGTAAGAGAATATAAATAAGGGCACAGCATTTATTGGAGAGAAGTTGGTGTTGAGGAAGACTGGCATGAAAAATAGAAAAATGTACTTTGGTTTGGTAATTTTTTGGGCTCTTGTGGTTGGAAGGGGAAGGTGAGTGCTTCACTTGGGGGGTAACAATCTTTGCCTGATCTTTCTTTTTCTTTTGTTTATTCCCCGTGCAAAAAACATTTTACAACATATGCTTCACCCAACTCCCACTTACCTTATTTTCCTGGATAATATCCAAAGAAGAAAGGCACGTAGTTAAAAACTGAGACACTCCAGAATCTGAGGGGTTTTCTCAGGAACAAGCTGTAGCACATAAAAGAAGAGGAACATGCAAAATATAATGCAGAAAACTATTAACTCGCTGAAGGCATAATTTTCATTGTGAGTACAAAAATAAGCAAACTAAAATAACAGAATATTTCTATATGTTTTGCAGCAAAGGCTGTAAACTAGAGATAAATAGATTTCCTTATACCCTTTACGAAAACTATAGTGACAGCACCATGTACCACACTGTCATGATGAAGGAGAGTATAGGAGAAAAATTAATTGTTATTATCACATAGTTTTTCTACAAAGTTTCATGAAAATGACTAGAGTTTTGAAAGACAAGCACAAAATAAATTAAAAGGCATTGGTTATATGTATTCATGCTAAAACACTATATATTATGCTGCAAGCAGCCTTGCTCAAGGAAAATAAAGAAAGCATATGAAAATACAGATATAAAAAATGATACATATTGCTCACATAACCAAACCATCCAAACAGGTTTATTTGCACGGCTTCCATGTCCACTGTCTGTTGGCATTGCAGTTAGGCCAGACCTTCTGAGTCCATTCAACAGAACAGTTCAATAGTATTGTTCCCTGGAAATATTTACAGGGTTAACTTCCTGAAACTTCTGAACAACAGTTCTGTTCAATGACTTTGTTAAGGACCTGATCATGATTCTCAGTATGAGCAAACATTCAATCCCTGCATTGCTGACCCATGTACCTATCTAGGTTCAAGTCCAAAAAGCTATGGAAAGTTAAGCTTTGCATTTGAGTGATGCAATCACACTTTACAGGTCTAAGCTCTCAGCACCCTGGAACTGATTTCTGGAGATTTGTCTAACTGCTTCTCAGTTGGCATCCTCTTAGATAAAAACTTCAATTCTTCTGATCTTCCCGCAGCTTCTAAAGCAACTTTCAGATCATATATGGTTACTGGACTATACAGTTTTGTGCTTTAGACCATCAAAATAAATCTATTCTTCAATATTGTTCAGATACTTAAAATTTTTATTTGAATTTAATATATCAAATTTTTGTATATCTTTTAATGTATATTTTGTTATTTGTAATTATATTTTTGTTCTTTGTAATGTATATTTTTGTTATATATATATATATATATATATATATATATATATATATAATGAATAATCTTATAAAAAATACTTTATGAAATATCTAATGTATAATTTAGACATATATGAAGTTTAATTCAAATATATATAATGTATATTTATATTTTTCAATAAATAATTCAGACATATATATATATTTCTGTTACTTTAATGTATTAGACATATCTAAAGTATAATTAATATATATATAATGTATATTTCTGTTTTTCAATAAATAATTTAAGCATATAAATAAATATATATTTTTGTTACTTTAATGTATATTTCACCAATTTATAATGTATATTTATTTTATTTTGATGTATAATATATGATTGTCATAAAAAATGTAAAAAAAGTATAATATAAACAACTCAGAAATATAAAGAAATGTATATTCCTATTATTTTAATGTATATTTAACAAATTTGTAATGTATATTCTTCTATTTTTAATGTATAATTTTGATGTTTAATATATGATTAAAGAATATAATATAAATAAAATATTCAGATATAATATAAATGTGTAATTAATATAATGTGAATGTCTAATAAATATAAACTAAATTTATAATGAATATTCATTGAAAATGAATGTAAATTACAATAGATAAATTAGATAAAAAGGGAAACAAAAGGACATGAAAAATGAGAGAAAAAATATGTAGAAAATGAGAATTGAACTCATGACCTACTATATAAATTTAAAAAAGAGTATTTTACCATGTGAACATTAGGGCACACCAAACTATATTATGAGCTACCAACTATATTGTGAGCTCTAGACTACACAGTCGCAGGGTCCAAGAACAATGCAAAACTAACTCATCTATTTATATTGTTTTTTTTATAAAAAAAAAACATAAATCATTTTGTAATCTTTCACATTATGGTGACTTTAAAAAGCATAGAAAACTTGCTTTCATATTTTCAGAAAATTTTTGTTATTAGAAACAAATTTATATTCTTCTAAATAATTTTCTAAAAACAGATTTTATCTTCACAACTGCACACAGTCATTTTCCCCTTTGTCATTATTCCTTTCTTTTTTCTTATTTAGATAAAATGAAATTCAATTATGTACCACTAACCACCAGCTTCCCAATAACATGATGGGAAAAAAATAGCCCAAAAAAAAAATCTGGGTCAAACTTGCAACATCAAGTGACCTTCCAGCATGTATAAAACAGCAGTTTATGATGTCTTTCAAGATATAAAAAGCTGCCTGAAGATACATGTTGACAGTTGCTTAACTTTACATGTTGATTTAAACTTGTTATAAGTCACAACTACAAATACAAACTTCCTTTGCATGAAAATAAGTTACACCCCAAGCTTCAAGATGATCGTTTATAGTAATACCTGCAAACATAAGATAAAATTAATTCGCTTTTCAACTATGAATAGAGATATAGAAATGCTGGGGTTCATGTTCTTTTTTCCCTTTTTCGATTTTGCTTTTTGGTTCTGATGAAAAGAAGACGTACACATATATCTTTATGCCATAAATGGAGGCATATTTTTGTAGAAGACGTTCCACGATGTACCACTGCGACCGGCTGGATTCATCTTGATACCCAATTCTCGGCATGTGGATGGAGGCTTATGCAAAAGTCAAATGCAAGTACTTTAGTTTATACATGCAAATAGGCAAACACAATCCAGAATTATGATTTTAAAGTTAACAGCAGTCAGAGGCTGTCTGTCAGAATCGACAATCTTAGAATTTTATGTAATGCTTAATCATGTGATAATGAGATAAAATTTACTGAAACACAAAGTAAAATACTTGGTATCCAAACTTCCCCACTTTATAGTTTCCCTATGCTTTCCAAGTCAAGGACAAACTAAAGTGAGATAATTTGTGTAGTTGCACATTAATATGTGCTAGCAATAAAGACAAGAAACAAGCAATCAAAAATTCTCACCGTCTATCAAAAATCTTATCTTGCTATCCATCTCAATTAAAGGAAAAAAAAAAAAAGAGAATCAAAATCCAAGTAAACCAAACATGTGGAAAATCATACCAGAATTCTCAGATGCTGCAAATGAAACCTTGGACAAGCAACGTTCCAAATCAGGCATAGAGATACTGCTGCGGGGTGTTTTCCGCCTAGGATTATACGATTGCACAACAGCCAAAGCCACACACTGAGGATAATCACCTTCTGCATTCTGTCTCTCAGTGTCAAAAAAATGCACTTAAGAGAGAATAAAAATCATAAAGAGAGCAAGAAAGAAAACATTTAAGTGTTAAAAGAAACCAGAAATACAAGAATGGTTCATATTACATAATTGTAACAAGAGATTACAAATTGTTTGAGCAAATCAGCATGAGTTGCTGAAAAGAAAATGAGTTTCTAGGAATTGCATGCTTACTAATTTGCTATCATCAAAGGTATTTTAGCTAGCCAAGAAATCAAAACTTTTGTCATTAATACCATACAGAGCAATGTAAACTGCCAGACAGCAGTGTAAAATGGTAAAAATACCACAAGTCATCTACATATATTTGCATATCACATCACCGTGCATAATTCAAAAAATTGATGTATCACTGATTTTGTTTGTGTGCACGTTATCTACCTCTCTGCACTTAGTGCACATGGTTGGATAACGGCTTATAAAAGAAACCAGTCTCGATAAAAAAAAGAGTGAGATGCAAGAAAACTGAACACAAAAGCTGACCATTAATTCTTATAAGATGGAGATCACCAAGATGAAGGTCCTTAAATTCAGATGCACGTTCATAAGCACTAGGGACACTTGAAGACAGCTTGGCCAGTGCATCAAACATTCCTCCGTGGCCCCAATTTCCAGAGTCATCCACACAACTGCCAAATTAATATATGAGTCAAACCTTGACATTAATGTAGATTAATACTTGACAAAATTAAATTTTTTGTGACTAGTGATATTTATTTTCAATAGAATAGAATGCACAAACTCATCTTGAAAGTTAGCAAAACCACTCACCCCAATTTTAAATGTCACCTTAAATAATGCAAATGTATTCCATTTACAGTCTTCATCAACATCCTATGTGAAACTACAATTTCAAATGTCACCTTAAATAGTGCAAATGAATTCCATTTACAAGGATGTTCACAAACGAAGATTCTATCTGCTGTATGATATCACAATCAGAAATCAAGAAATAATTTATTTGTTATGCTTTTAATTGATGATATGTTCTGATATTAAAAAAATAAGAATTAAGTTGAAAAGAATTCCTGGAAAAGTTATTAGTTTGTATCAGAAAGCTCACTCCTACTGATGGTGATAGGAGATTACTATCCTACATAGCTAAAGTTATAAATATCACATTCAAAGTAGAGAACCATAGGAAACGAGTATTCACCACCATCAATCGCATAATCAGCTAATCAATGAGGAAGCAAATTAGTGGTTATATTTGATGTCAGGAAATACCTGAATATGATAGTTGGCTCAGATGGGCAGACTTTTGATGGATCTGTACAATCTCCAACGACAAATTGAAGGGAACTGGCATCTGACAACATATCACTATCCACAACTCTGTCAGGCCCTTGAATAGACAATGAACGGTATCCAAGTGATTCCCACTTAGATAACTTTTTCTCCACTGCTTTCTTCCTTGCAGCTTCAATTTTAAGATTTTTGTCCTTGTCCTCAGGTAAGTTCCTTCTATGTCCCAAATCCAAGACCTGTATGTCACTTGATTGTGATGTTTCCTTCAATTTTTCAACCCATGTGAGATATGATGCCTCATCAAGACCAGGATCATAATCCAAAAAAGTAGCATTTTCCCTAACATCAAATCCACTGTCTTTATCAGTATGATTAAGCCCATGCTTAATGCCCTCCTTTTTCAATGTCTGATCATCACGCATTGCAATTACTTTCTCCATCATAGCTTGCAATTCTGGCATGTTCAGCTCATCTGATTTTTCAGTATTGATATCCAAAGGATCCAACATATGTAAACCAATTATGATAGATCGCAAATCAATGGTTTCAACTTCTGCTGCTTCTTTTCCTTCCTGCTCCACGACATCATCCCCTACAACATTATGACTAAGTTGCAATTTTCTCTCTGCTCTTCGCATAATAACCTACAGCCACACATTTGGACAATCCAGAGGCGTCAAAAAAAATCCATCAGTCAAGCCTTAACAATAAATATACAAATCACACCTCTTCTACTGTACGCCTTGTAACCAAGTTTATTGACAACACATGGTTTATTTGACCAATCCGGTGTGCTCGTTGTAAAGCCTGCTTGTCAACCTGGGGATTCCAATCTTGCTCATAGAATATAACCTATGGATAATATTTATAACAATGTCAAAACTATATAGGCACATCTTGTAAAAATCCATGTCACTTATCAAGGAATTGAACATCTATTCAGACAACAGTTAAATTATCATCATGTTCTTTCAAATTATATATCCTAAACTCCAGGTATACCATCAAGTCATTGTAATACAGGTCATTATGGAAGCATGAATTCCAAGAATTCGATACATCCAGAACCGGAAAACATATCATCTTTGATACCCAATATCTTAACATTCTAAGCCTCAGATATCAAACTGCACTATAGTTATAACATTTATGGCAGGCAACACCATTTTCTCAGTTTGACGATCGTATTGAGTTCAAAAACCAAAGAATAATTATTATGAAATTTTAGATAAAACCCACTGTATCCGCAGCCACAAGATTTAAGCCAACTCCTCCAGCCCTCGTAGATATCATGAAGACAAAAGCACTATTTTCATCAAGTTCAGAATCCAACTTCCCTGATTGGCCACTAAAACTTCTTATGGAAGCAAACCGTTCCTCAGCCCGAACTGAACCATCAAGACGCTCGTACGAAAATTTGCGTAGCTCCAAAAAATCCTATGTTGCTTAAAATTTCCATAAGTAAAATATTATCAAAAGAAACAACAGTATCCAACCAATCTGAAGGAATTAATAAAACTTTTAAGTACCTGTAAAATGTCAAGTGTGTGGGTCATTTGAGCAAAGAGGAGAACACGATGTCCAGAATCATGTAGTTTCCGAAGTAGTTGATCCAAAATTATGAGCTTTCCACTAGCCTGAATGCCAAGTAAACCACCAATGGACTTGGAATCAAGAAAGCACAACAGATATATATAAACAAGTGGAATCTAAAAAGGTCAGAGATGCCACAAAAAAATTGCCTCTTCCACGTCCAAAATTCCTATATCTAATTTGGTGTTTCATAAAACTGAAACTCAAGTGCTGAAACATAGACGTACTGAATTTTAAATGCTAAATAAATAAGTGGTAAAATTTTTAAATTATAAAAATATTTAGAAATTTAATTATTTATTGTATTAAATGCAAATTATTAATTAAAAATCTTAACTTACTGCTCTAAGTGATTTTTAATTTAATTGAGACTTTTAGGACAAGCCTTACCATACAACTTAAGATCATTAAATAATAAAATTTTAATTTTTAGTGCTGAATGACTTTATCAAGCAGCTGACAAATTAAAAGAGAATTTCTGAAAAACGTTCTGTTTTATTTTTCTATAGAGAATTACAATATATAAACATTTAAGAATAATCAGATCCCTTAATCTTAGTGTCTAATATAGTAACCAAATCAAATCTCTTAATCTTAGGCCTAGTATAGAAAGAAATGCAGTAGTATATATAGCAATCAACAGCTGTAATTACAGGCAGAATATATGCAATAAAGAAAATCTTAGATAAAGAGACAATCAAGGGATATATAGCTATGAGAAAGCTAAAAAGGAAAGAAGAATATATTGACATCCCCACTCAAATCGATGTGGGTAAATCTATCAACATCAATTTGCTACTGAAAAACTTGTGTCATTGTCATGTCAAAACTTTTGTAAAAACATCAGCTATTTAAAGATTAGTAATAAAATGAGGAAGATTGATAATTCCTCGAGTAAAGACCTCACTAATGTAATGACAGTCTACCGCTAAGTGCTTTGTGCGTTCATGATAGACTGGATTCGCTGCTATTTGAATGACACTAGTATTATCACCATGAAAGGTGTATTTGGCATTGAGTTTGCTAACAACACTTTTGGATAAAATTTTTTATATTTTGTCCAAAAGTGTTTTGGAAAATTATTTTTTCTAAAAATAGATAAATTGATACTTTTCACAAAAGCAAGTTTGGAAAAGTAGTTTTAAAAAAAAATTAAAAAATTCATTCAATTCTCAACTCAACTCAACAACTCAACAAAGTCTTAATTCTAAGTTAATTGGAGTCAGCTATATAGATTCGCTTTATCTACTCAGGGAGATCGTTAATCATATTATCCGAAATACTTAGGGACTCAACATCATATTGAATGACTCTATTTCAAGTAAGCTTAGGTCTACCCCTCATTTTTTTACTCACATCTAATCTAAGGTGTTCTAATTTTCTAACC
>CAOJBK013680457.1:0-11149 GCA_948294925.1 Codiaeum variegatum
TACCACTTGATTGAAAATAAAAAAAAAAGCACTCATTTAGTTGTCAACAACTCAAAGCTTAAAGCAGCAAAGCCCAACTTTACTAGCAAAAAACCCTTCTAAGGGGGGGACCAAGCTCAGCTTGACTGGAGAAAGACCCTCCCAATGGGGGCACCAAGACCAGCTTGACTGGCAAAAGACCCTTCAAGGGGGGCATGGCGAGAGGAAGAAAGACACTAAGACTTCAAAAAGATAAGGACATCAAGACTTCAAAGAGCCAATGATGACATCAAACCTTAGGGAGCCAAAGACATAGAACCTTAAAGAGCCAAGGGAGGCACCCAACTATAAGGAGCCAACAGAGACACCAAATCTGAAGTAGTTAAGGCTAACACCAAGACTTTAAAAAGCCAAGAAAGACTAAGTCCAGCCTTGACTGGCAAAAGACACTCCAAAGGGGCACCAAGTCTATCCTTGACTGGCAAAAGATCCTCCAAAGGGGCACCAAGTCTATCCTTGATTGGCGAAAGACCTTCCAAAGGGGGAACCTAGCCCAGGCTCGACTGGCAAAAGACCCTCCAAAGGGAGCACCTAAGTCTAGCCTTAACTGGAAAAAGACCCTCCAAATGGGGCACTATGTCTAGCCTTGACTGGCAAAAGACCCTCTAAGGGGGGCACCTAAGTCCAACCTTGACTGGCAAAAGACCCTCTAAAGGGGGCACCAAGTCCAGCTTTGACTGGCAAAAGACCATCCAAGAGGGGCAACTATGTCCAGCCTTGACTGGCAAAAGACCTTCCAAGGGGGGCACCAAGCCCAGCCTCGACTGGGAAAAGACCCTCCAAAGGGGGCACCTAAGCCCAATGTCGACTGGCAAAAGACCCTCTAAGAGGGGCACCTAAGCCCAGCCTTGACTGGTGAAAGACCCTCCAAGGGGGGCACCAAGCCAACTTGGCTGGTGAAAAGTAATAGAAAGCAAGCACCAAGGTCTAGACAAGCCAAGATGCTAAACATAACTCAAAGGGCAAAGGGCCTCTTAGGTAAGGTCCTGCAAACTAAATAAGCTAAGACTAGAGTTGTCAAGAAAAAGCTGAAGTATAGTGTTTCTCAAATCCTAAGGCATGTTCCAACTAAAGATAAAGGAAAAATCTCACACAGTAGAGAATAGAAGTAAAATGGATTTTATTAAATCAAACAATGATAGTACAAGAGATAGTACAAGCTACAATAAAATTACAAGTGTAAAAAAAATAATAATACAATTACCATAGCACAACCTTAAGGAGGAGGAATTTGTGAAGAGCTTGCCTTTTGGTTCGAAGCCCAGATCAGGGTGCTGATGGGTAGTTGATCCTCAGAATCTAAGTTTGAATGGCTGGAAGCAGAAAACTTGATAGGGTCCTTTAATTTGTCGAAAGAAGAATGTACTTGATCCAGAAATGAGAGGTCGAGAGCATCCATGCAGTCAAGATATTCTCGAAGCTAGATGTCTGGTATAAATCCCTTCAAAGCCAAGGGGTTAAAATGAGCATTCACCTATGGAAACTTCTCAAATACTGAAGCTAAGTTCCTATTATACCACTCTACCCCTTTTCTGGACCACTTCGACATTATGCCATCCCTTGAAGAAGCGGGACTCGATGAATTTCTATACCTCCCATCTCAGAAGCTGTGGCAACTTATCCACCATGACCTCCATCTTCTGGACATAGATGTCGACGGCCTCACTTGAGTTTTAAGCCTCACTAGCCACCTTCTTCAAGTGCTCTTCGAGCTTAGCATTGTCTATCTTCAGGCCCATGGTTTGCAGCCTTAGGAACTCATTGGTAGACTTCATGTCTTGGTACTTCTCCTGGAGAGACTTCAGCTCAATAGCACTAGCCTCTGAGATCTTTCTTTCAGTAGATAAGGCCTCATCCTTTTCTTTAAGGGCTTTCTGAAGCATAGCCACTTGCTTCTCCCGTGATTCATTTGAGGCTCGGCTGACTTACAAGTCACTGAGCAACCCATCAAGTTGAACAACAACCTCTTACAGGTAAGAAGATTGTGAGAAGAAAAATTAAGATACTTAAAGAAAAATGAAAAAGAATGAGAAAGAAAACAACCTTCAAGGCGTACAGAGCTTGATCCCTAGAGATGACCAAGCTTGGGGGACTGAAAGAACCATCCCCTATGGATAGAGCGAGGGCACCTTGAGGTAGCTCAACAGATAAGTTCCCTCCATAGGTAGAAGGGATTGGAAGGGTCTCGCCATAGATATCTATGAACACCCTCCTGCCCACTTATGGAACTTGAACAGGTCTTTCAGCATTAGCAGCCCCTTCCTCCTCAGAAACTGCAAGTGCAATTGGTGGGATGACCACCCCCAAGGTCTAGCTCAGCCTTAACAATCATGAGGGCCATTGACTAATCTGCATTATGAACCCCGGTCGCCTGCTAAACGGCCCCAGAAGGTTTTGAAAGCCTAAGAAGTGACTCTAAAGCTCCTTCAGCCCCTTTAGTCTCCATCATCTCCCTCAATAGATTGGGGTTATCCCTAGGTTGGATAGAAGTTAATTGGGCACTTGCCTCAGCCACCACAGCTAGCCCATCCTTATCCCGAGTTGGCTCGTTCCCTGCAAAAAAGCCAAAACATTAAAACAAAGATAGAGTATAAGATGCAAAGGAAAAGCAAAAAAAAATTCATACCTTGAGGAACTGAAAATCTCTCAGGAGGAGGCTAGGGTGTAGAAGCCCGATTCAGAACCTCCGTAGCCATGGAAGCCTTAGAAGTATCCTCTTCAGGCCCCTGGAAAAGCCTTTTCAATCTCCTCCTCTCGTCAGTTGGTGCCGGAGCCACTACAGAAGGCTCGGTGATGATAATTGGCCCCCTTTTCCAAACTAGGGGGCACATCAGGTATCTCCACCTCAGGAAGCTTGTCTATGGAGATATCCTTAGCATCGCCCTCAGTGGGCTCGACCACTTCCTCCTCCTCCTCCTCATCAACAATAATAGCAAGGGCTATAGGATCGTGCTCAGACTAGGAGTCCAAGTCTTCTTTCCCGATCTTGAAATTCTTCAAATACCGGTACATGAACTCCTCCACATTCTAGTTCCTCAAGGCCACTGCAACTTGGTTCTCTTTGAAGGTCGGCATCCCAGAAGCCCAGTCTTGAAGCAGCGAATGGGCAAAAAGGCCTTGTTGTTTACTGGGCAGAGAGAGAGGTCTGCCTCTAGGAAAGCCTCGACCATGGCCTTGGCAACCTCCTTCAAGATAGCCTTCGTCTTTTGGTCAGGGGCTCTACAAATTAATAAAAGGATTAGAAAAAATGAAGAAGAAAAGGAAGTAAGAGAGAACAGAGAAATGGAAAACTCACCTGATGACCTTCACACATTGCAAGGCAGTGAGAAATCCCCATCAGCGTGGCAGAGGAATGAAGAGCTCATAATGAGGCCTCAATCGAAGGATCTGTGGTAGGAAGCCAGTATCTAGATCCCCCAAGCATTAATAAGGCTCAATTTCTTCTCAAGCTTCTCAACTCTAGGCCTTCCCCTGTAGGCACTAGGGAACCTGAAGCCCACCTGACCCTCCTTGAGGTGCTTTAACACCTTTATAGAGAAGAATTTGTTATTCTAGTCATCCACCTTATTCTCTTTTGTCCCAAACAAGGTTCGCAAAGGCTTCTTCTAGAAGCACCAAATATAGGGCTCGTTAGAGACTAATAAGTTGAAGAACACATGGAACATCTTAGAGCTCGACTCAAGAATTCCTAGTGCATAGCACACTAACTCAAAGCAGTGTAGGTCTTCGATGGAGTTGGGCATCAACATCATGGGATTCACTTGAAAATAGTTGAAGCATAGACAGAAGAAAGAAGAGGGAGGAAAGAGTAACCCTCTGATCATATGGTTGTAATACCACACATAGTCCCAATCCCCCTTGGCCAATTCTACTAATGTCTTCGTTGAGAAGATCCTAGCCTCCAATGAAGGGTGAGTAACATGAATGTACTTGGACATGCAGTTTACGTTCTCAATGAACGCATCAAAGTTGAAAGGCATTGGGGTAATGTCTTTCATATATGGCCTCACTGTTTTATTTATATAAGAAGCAATGTCTTTAGCTTTGCTATGCTTTTAAGCTTTCTCAACCTCTAAAAAGTGTTTCTTTTATTTCTGTGGGAGAGCCATAGAGACAAATAAAGAATAAAGAAGAAAGAGGACAAGAAAAAATGAAGAAAGTAAAGAAAATGGAGAATAGAGAAAAAAAGCAGGAGTTTTCATAAAGTGAAGAATGAAGAACAAGGTAGGCTTTTATAAGCACTCAAGAGGCATTAAAGTCCAAAAATGAAATAGCACTGGGCAACAACTGATAGCCAGTACCCACTTTAGCCCTTATGGTTCATCATGAATGCGTCGACTGCTCAGCCGCATGGTGAGAAAGAATTGATAGTAATAAAAGCGTCATTATCTAAAGAAGTGAAATGGTCTCATATGGATTAGTGAAAGATCACGTCTTTCAAATCAAAAGTGGCACGAGCCTCCTGACTTTCCTCCATTTGAAATTCAAAATTTAAAATTGTCAGCTCTAACAAAGGGTGCTATCCACCGGGCTCGATAGACATTCCTTAAGCACTATTTGAGCTACAAGCCTTTGAGTGCTAACACTAAAGGGGGACTACCGATACGATCCTACATCAGTATGGTTTGATACCAATTAGGGGTTCATGACCCCTGCATCAAGCTGGTTCGACATCAACTAAGGGTTCGAGAGTTGGACCGAGTCATATGAGTGCACTAGTCACTCCTCAAACCCCTGAACCTCTAGAGATATGGCCCATTAGCCTTAGGGGTTCTTCCATCTGATAATGATAGACTGACCACATTAGCCAGCAACCATCCAGTCATATCATAGTCCCATCGAGGTATATGCAGACTACCTAAAGCAAATACGTGTCCTAGTTATAAGGTCATAACCTTATAAATACTCCTCAAATAGCCTCCATCAGGTATAGCTTAACACACACTAAAAGCCACGGTTCCATTTATGAGAGCAATTTTCTAAGCTCCTCTCTAGATACTGACTTAACTATCAGAGGGTTATAGTCGGACAAGCATCCGAGCACCCCTAATCGTCTTTTTGTCTTGTAGGTGGACACAACCAAATAAGAGGAGTCCCATTAAAACTATATGAAATCACATCACACATCACCAACTAATCTGGCAAGAATAAAAACTATTGACTCTCCATAAGATTTCAAGGAGTAAAACATTCAACTGTCATGTACAAGCTTTAAAAGGTGCTGAACAATAGTGAGCCACTTCTCAATTATCAGTTTCAATTTCGATTCTTTGATAACTTTTGCTCCTCGCTATAGAAAGAGCTAGGACAACAACTCTTATCTCTACCATTTATGGATTATCAAATTCTATGAATATAGCATCTCCATCTATTAATTGGCTCATGCAATCTCTAAATATAACTACAATTGAAGCTTTCCTTGAGTCAGTGTAGCTTGTATTAATATTATCTTTAATGCTCCCTACTAAAGGAGGTTTCCAGGATGTTGAAACATGATTAGCTTTGTGGATTGGAATATCTTAAGGTATCTTTATACTGCGAGCAAAAAAATTCACTTGTCTTAATATTTGGCTTAGATCAATAGCTTTTTTCTCAAAAACTGTTACATTTCTTGATTTCCATAAACACCAACAATATGTAGCTAATTCATTAAGACTGCATGGACTCCTTTCAAATTGGAATTGACCTGTATGATTAACCACCAATTTGCAAAAGCTAAATTTTAATAAGTATCAAATATAAAGCCCCATTTGGATCTAAACCAAAAATCTTTAGAATAATGACTATAAAACATGATATGTTCAACATTTTCATATGCACTCATAAAAATAGGACAAATAGGACTAGCAACTAACTTTCTATTTATAAAGTAGTGATTTGGTAGCAAGACGATTGGTCACAACCCTCCAAATAAAAGTAGCCAGTTTAGGCACCAAATTGGCCTGCCATATTCTTTTCCATAGTTGCTTGTTATCTAGTTCCTTGATTTCTTCTTATCAACCATTTATAAGCATCCCTGACTGTGAGAACACCCTTTCAATTATGTATCTAAACCCAGTCATCCTCCTTTCTAGAAGAGCCAATTGGAATATTTTGAATGTAATTGATTTCTTCTAGAGAGAAGACCTGATTAAGAGAACTAAGAATCCAATTCCTATCCTCTGTTAACAAATCAGAAACTACTAGAGGACCCCCGTTGTGAGGTTACCGGGATTTAATTTTAAATTTTCTAAGGAAGGTATCCACGGGTCTTTCCAAATATGAATTTGATTGCCTTTATTTACAGTCTTAAAAGCTCCACTTTTTATTATTACCTTTGTTTCCATCAAGCTGTTCCAGGCCCAGGATGCCCTATTCCCTTTTTTTGCCTCAAGAAATGAAGAATGAGGAAAGTATATTGATTTGTAAGGTCTCACCCAAATATCATTAGGTTTTGTAACAAGTTTCCAAGCTTGTTTAGCAAGCATTTCCTTGTTGAAGCTTTCAAACTCTCTAAATCCTAGCTCTCCTTCACTTTTTGGAATGGTTAGTTTCTTCCGTTTAACTAGAATAAGACCCTTTTTTTTAGTAGTGCTTCCCCACCAAAATCTAGAGAGAGTTTTATTGATCTTGTCATAAGTTGCCTTAGGTAATTTAAAGCAACTCATTATATGATTTGTTAAAGAAGTGAGCACTAATTTAACTAGGACTTCTCTGCCTGCATGAGTAAGAGTCTTATGCTTCCAATTAGCTTCCTTTTTGTTTAATTTTTGAAGAAAAAATTCAGTTGCTTTTACCTTGGATCTACCCCAATGAACAAGCAATCCGAGATATTTTTCATCTCCTGATATCTCCTTCATCCTTGTTTTGTTCTTTATCATTTCTTTCAACTCTGAACAACAATTTTTGCCAAAGCAAATACTGCTCTTGTCCACATTAATGACTTGCCTTGGTGCTCTACTGAAATCAAACAAGATTTTCACCAACTTGTCTATCTCTTTGAGTGAAACCTCACCAAATATCACAGCCTCATCAGCAAAAAGTCAGTGTGAGATGATGGGGGGCTTTATAATTTGATTTATAACCTGCAATTAAACCTTCATGGACAGCTTTGTTCAATAGAATAGAAAAAACATTCATGATAATTATAAACAAATAAGGACTCAGCAGGTCTCCTTGCTTGAGACCCTTGGAGGGAGAGAAGGATTCATAAGCATTGCCATTTTGACAGTCGTTACACAAGCCTGAATCAGTTGAATAAAGTCATAACAAAAGCCCATTCTTTCTAAAACAGAGAATAAGAAATTCCATTAAATATTAAGCTTAAAAGCACAAAATCCCCTCTTTCTAGAATTTAGATGTTGAAATTGATGCATTATTTCATGTATCATAAAAATATTTTCTTGTATGCACTTGTTAGAAACAAATGTAGCTTGGTTTTCTGAAATAAATAAGCCCAACCATGGGTTCAATATATTTACAATTATCTTTGCTATTATTTTATAAGTGAAATTGCAAAGGGCTATAGGATGATACTGATGTACCTGATAGGGAGCCTCTATTTTCGAGATCAAAACTATATTTGTAGCACTTATCTCTTTTGGCATCGCTTTGGTTGAGAAAAAAATTTTCACAGCTACAATGATTTCACTTTCTATCTTCGTCCACTATCTTTGTAAAATAAGCCTGGATACCCATCTAGCCCTAGAGCCTTTAAGGGATTCAAGCTCTTAATAACTAGATGAATTTCAGATGAAGAGACAGGGGTCGTGAGAGCTTCATTGATTTCTAGACTGATCACCCTCTCTATCTTATCCAAAATTGACTTATTAATAGCTTGTTGGGAAGAAGTGACCAGCTATAAATATAATTTCTTGAATTCTTGACTTATTTCTTTTTCATCCGAAAAGCCATCGCCCTCAATCATTCTGGATCCTGATTATCGTATTCCTTGACTTCCTTTTGATTGTTGAAGTATGAAAAAATTGAGTTTTTTTATCTCCTGCTTTATGCCATAGTCTCTGGACCGTTGATGCCAAAAAAGCTCCTCCATTTTCCATAAACTTTCAAGCTTTTTTCCACTATTGTTCCTAGCTTTTGCTAAAGTTGCTATATTCATATAATCTATCCAATTTGTTTTGCAACTCGTTAATATGCTTCCTAGTGTTGCCTATTTCCTGATTGTGCCAATCTCTTAACTTGAGAGCACAAGCCTTTAGTTTTGTGTTAAGACCAAGCATTGTATTGACTGCCTTCAATGAGTCCCCAATCCCTTTTATAATTGCACTCCAATTCTCATGGATTGTCTATTTGCTCTTGAATCTGAAATTTCTTTTAGCACTTTTCTTCCCTTCAAAGAATTCCAATCATAGTGGGGGAAGGTCTAAGCCCAAAAGTTTCTCATGAAAGACTTTGGTGTACCCAAATTGAATTCTCCATTTCCAATTTGAAAGAATGTCATCCAATCTTTGAGCAATAGCCTTTCCCCTTTCATGCTTGTTGAACCAAGTGTAATTTGATCCCACATACCCTAGATCTAGAAAATTATTCTAATCAATCCAATCACTGAAGTCTTGAACCTCACTTGTTCGCACTAATCTTCCTTCCAACTTCTAATCATAAGAAGTTATATAGTTAAGATCCCCCACAACCCCCCACTCTTCATCATCTGGTAATATAGAATTATTCCACTCTGAGTAAACCTTCTTTTCATCATATTTGTATGGACTACCATAAAGCATACTTTGAAACCAACTTGTCCCTCTTTTCTTATCAGTACAACGGATATGGATATAATAGGACTATTTGCCAAGAACCTTGACATCCAAATCATTCATCCACCAAAGAGCAAGCCCCCCTGCACCATTAACTGGTTATACATAATTAGCCTCATAAAACTTCAATTTGTTCCTTAACCTTTCTAAATAGTTGTCATTTTGTTTCATTTCTGAAAGAAAGATTAAGGAGGGTTGTTTCAATTTCACAAGATCAGAGATATTAGACTGTCAAAGAACTACCCAATCCTTGACAGTTCCAAAATAGGTGGTTCATTGTTTAGAGCTTATAAGGTGAAACTTCCAAAATAACAAGATAGTGAGGCAAAGTAGTATGACAATTGATCTTGAGAGGATAACACAAAAAGTTTGCTTGAGAGTCAGAGAAATAAGAGAATAATAAATTGCTAAACTCAATTACTCTAGTAAAGAAAGTAATTAAGGGAAGGAGGTAATAATGATCCTTTGATCGAAATTAGGGCTGAAAATAACTGTTCACTTTATTAACTAGTAAAGAGATTTTTTTAAAGAAAAAACTCATTTGAAAGGCGACCGACCAATTAATTCAACAATTAATCCATACATGATCATGGATTAGAAGCAATAAAAGACTGAAGAAGCTCCATGAAGGAGAGACAACCGGAACCTAGCTCGATGATGCGAGATCAACAAGGAGAAAGCTCTAGGAGAACTAATAGATTTTACTATACTCGATAAGCGCATATTTTTCTTCATCAATACATTTACATTTGATTTTCCACCCTATACTAAAGAAAGGAAAAAGAATTCAGGGACGAAAGGCCAACAAGACTAAAATGGACCTGACCCCTCCAAATTTATTTAATGTAGCATGGTTTCATTAGTTTAAAATTCCTCTGTAAATAAGCTTTATTATTATTATTATTATTATTATTATTATTTATTGAATAGATTAATGTAATTTCTATATGTATTTTCAATATGTAGTTATCACTTTTATTTTTCTTTTGTATTTAGAAATGCACACATTTATGTGCAATACTATTTAATGTTAGAATATATTATGAGATTTGATTGATGTCTTTGCATATAGAGTATTTTACTTATTAAAATAGTTTCCTATTTTCTTTCTCCTATGTACTCTATATAAAAGGCTTAATGTTATTGAATGGAATACCTAGTGAATAGGTAATTAAAGTATCATGCTAGATCGGATCCACCACCACCTTTTTTTTATGATCTGAGCCAACAGGTACCACTTCCTCCTCCATCTTCTATTCCTACTACATCCACTGCTTCAATTCCATCTTCTTCTATGTCTATGGTTGTTCCTAGTTCTGCTGGACCTAGCACTATTGCTATTGGACCTAGCATTGCTACTACTAGTCCTAGTACTCTATCGACTTCTAGTACTGGTCCGAGTACTTTTCCTAGACTGAGTATGCCATCCTTTATGGTTGGACCTAGAACGAGTGCAAATCTACCTCCAATCCACCTTCTTATGTGCAAGGGCAAAAAATTGATTACTTCGATTGGAGAAGCTTACTAGGTTGACAGTATAGCGATCAAGGGTAAGAGGATCGGAAATCGACTCCTCTAGAGCATCATATGTTTAGGATATAAAGTCAAGGGCATCATAGGCACCGAGATCATAAGCATATTATTAAATTGTTGAGGTGATATCAAGATTGCTTGGATTAGTTGATGAGTGAAAGCATGATGCTTTGGGCTCAACACAACTATAAAAAAAACTGAGATCCTCCCAAATTGGATAGATGATACAAAATCAATAGTTCTGAAAGAAGAAGATATTGAGGATATTAGGTCTTCCAATAGTTCCGAAGAAGATGATGATGTTGAGGATATCTCTTTGGATGAGGAGTGATGACATACATGGCTTGACTATGGAGTTTTGGTTTCTTTTTTCTTTTTCTTTTATTTTGGTATTGTTTCTTTTTATTTTTCTATTTTTTATTTTGTTGTTTTTAATTTTCTTTATTTAGGATTTTTTGGGCTATTTTGGATGTAAATAACCTAATATACCTTTTCAAATTTTTTCTTTTTTTACTAATTTTGATGTATAGAGACGATTGCAAGACTCGCTTTTGGAGCCTCTTTATTTTTTCTGTTTTTGGTGAACTTGATGGTAATTTGGGCAAATTTTTCTTTTTTCCTTTCTCTTTTATTTTGATTTTATTTTTTTTTTCACACATTGAGTGTGTTTGTGTGTGTGTGGGGAACTTGAAAAACTTGAATTATTTGATTTATATGGTTAATATTGGTTTGAACTCGAGCAAAATAAGTTTTGACATTGATGCGATAACTTAAATAATCTTGAACAAGTTTGTGATTTTCTTAGTTGAAAATTTTCAAAATCA
>CAOJBK013682674.1:0-19246 GCA_948294925.1 Codiaeum variegatum
CAGTTAGATTTTCATCTCGAAAGGATGGGTCTTAGATACTATGTAGATTGGCTCTAGATTAGATCTAGTGCAAGTGGGAGATTCTTAGGGTTATATGCCCTAGAGCTTGTACATTGTATATATATTTGTAGTTTTAATCCAACAATGGCATTTAATATATATATTTTCATTTAAATGATTTCCTTCATTTTAGTGTTTAACATATATACATATTCCATAAGTCATATGCAAGAGAATCTATTCTCAAAGAGTTTTTGAATATGGAGACAGATTCTTTTTATCATAAACTTTAAAGTAAGTTCACAGTCATAGAATTATTGGTAAGAACGTCATTAATCTGGAAGGATTGTCACCTCTATTATCATTCATGACAAGTATGAGATACTTATTATTATGGAGGTAGTAAGTCTCATACTAAAGGCATGTGATGTCGTGACAACACATGGACATGCTCATGAGTTGAGTAAGTTGAATAGTGACATTAGATGATAGATACATGGGTTTTATTTGCTAGTCAATATCTTATCATATAGATTATAGTTGTGCATATAATCCATAGATTTGAGGTGACATGTTATCTAACATATTGCTGGCTATGGTTTGTTACTGCTTACATATTGATGCTATCCAAGTATTGGTATATGGCATGTGATGGCCATAATCAATGATATTTTGAGATAAGTGATCTCCAAGAAAGGTTTCATTAACTTGGATAAACAAGGAAGGAATCCTATAACTTTTGGTTATTGTCAATACTCAAATCCTTGGCCAAGGTAGTTAAGATTCACTAGAAAGAGTTTTTAGTAAGAATTAGTTTATCAAGAATTAGAACCAGATAGAAGTCAAATGATCTGGCATATAGGGTTTGACTATTCCATGACCCTAGCTAAGATCGAGAATCCGTAATGAAGGGATTTGAGTGCATGATAATTATGATCAAGTGATCCATGCAATGTCAAGGATTCAATCACCGATATTCATTTCTAATTAGGTATTCATGATATGTTATGCTAGACATTACTCACGACTTATAGGACTAAGTATGGATTGTGGATTGCACACTTAGTGGGAAGAAAAGAGTTTTATTTATCCCATTGCTAATTAGAACATGAACCTAGTAAGTCACACACCATAAAGTAATTCCCATGGCTTGAAATTAAATCATATTGATAATTAATTAAAGATTTTAATTAATTATTAATGATGATTGAATTAGACTTGTAATTAAATTTATAAATACCCTAGCATGTCTTAAAGTCTAAATCATAAAGGGATTAATTCAATTATGTCATAGTTTGTATGAGATATAAATGGGCATGACTAAATTGAAGTGGACTTAGACAAATGACAATTAATTCACATGAGATATGATAAATTAATGGCTAATGTGATTACTACTAATTACTTGCTTAATCTAGTAGTCAAATTGTCAATTGGATACTAGAACAAGCAACCGTTCTTTCTTACTAACTTTTCCTTAATTTAAGGAAAGATTAGTTAGAAGTGGTAAGTTTATAAGTAGTGGGCATTGTCATCTTTTTGCCTAAGATAAGAAGGCTTGACACTATTCATCACCTTCTTCATTTGAGTTTTCTCCTAAGAGTTAAAGAGAGAAACTTGAGTGTTAGAGAGAGAAAGTTCCAAACACCACACCATTATAGAGAGAGGGAGTTTATCTTTAAAGAAGAGTTCTTTAACCATAAACTCTTCTTCTATTACCTTGTGAAGGAGTGCGTGGAGAGGTCTTGGTCCAACAATCCTTAGAGTCTTAAGTTCTCAATAAAGGAGCAAGAACCGAAAGTAATTGGGCAACCAAGAGAGCTGGTTCAAGCTTCTTCAAGAGGAAAGGAGACACAAGCCTTGGGAAAGCTTTGGTGTGAGTAGAGCTAGAGGCTTTGCACTTGAGGAGCTTAAAGAAGGATCGAGTTAAGGTATTTGATACCTTAAACCCTCTCCTAAGTTATAATTGTGTTTTGCACAATAATTGGCTAAAGATCCTTGAATGAGATTATGGGTCCAAATCTAGGTTTGGATGTTCATTTATAAGTTTAATGAATAACTAAATCATCCATGCTAAAAGTGTTTTGGCATGGAAATAAGTTTTACAAAAGTTTTGAAAATAAAAAATTGAACCTTTACTGTTCATACATTTTCTGCTTCCACTGCGCGGCTCATATTTTTCTTCACAGTCAACCAGGCCCAACGCATATACGTTTATACCAAACCCATATGTTTCATGCAAAAGATGTGGGTTTTTCACCGACGCATGCATGTGGTGACCTAGGGTTTCTGGTACATTTTTCTATAAATTCTGACATTTAGAACTTTTTCGGATTCCAATTATTTCATCCCTTCAGAATTTTGTTATCTGCACTGTTCACTCCCCGGACACACTCTTAAACACCTCCTAAATACTAAAATTCACACCAAATATAGTCCTAATCATCAGAAACTAAAAAAAAAACACTCTGGTTCTAATTAGTTCAACCATTCAATTCTTGCAATTCTAGTTCAGACAGACACCAACCCTCTCCGTTCACAACAGAGACTCCCTCTGGGTTTATCAAGTCATCAGACTACCAATGTCCAAATCTTGCAAGAAAAAGGTAAATTGGGTACAGTATACCTCTTTTCCCTTTAATTTCAAATTAATTAAGCCTTTTTAATATGAATAAAGGCATGCTTTGTCGAAATCCTGTTTTCTATAAAAATGAACCAGTTTAAGCCCTTTAACTCTGAATTATAGCATGTGTTTATCAAAATTCCATTTTTTTTATAAAAACGAAACATACTAAGCCCTAAACTGAACTTAGGCAATTTTAACACTTCAAAAATCATTTTTATAATCGAAACTCAGTTTGATTCATAACCTATTCAGTTAGCAATTTTATAAACTAAAATTGGTTTGCTTTTGAACACATAACCAAACCACCCACTATTTTCAGAACAACCCCACCCTTCGCGAGGAGGGAGAATGATGTGGGGTTTGATTCCCATTCCCATTCAAAGGGATATCCGGCAAGCTTTTTCATGGCTTCAACTCCAAATTATATTTTTCTTTTGTTTTATCTATTCTTTTATTATTTCTATTGTCTTTGTATGTTTTATTTTTTTTTTATTATTGTGATTAGCTGTGTCTTTATGATTTTGATTTTTGATTTGTACTGAGAAACTTGTGATCCTCTAAGATATGAGGACTGAAGGGGAGATCCCCTTATTTTTTTTAGTTATCACCATTTCTGATGTAATTTACTGCTTTCTTTGTGCACGTGTGCCTTCCCTAGATTCCAAAGTGGGCTAAAGGAAGGAACCTTGATTTATTTTCTATTTTTACTACTTTATACAATTGTCATGCATTATAGCCTGCTCATGCCTCATAATCTGCCATGATTTTCTGTTCATGCACCACGTAATACATAATGCATACACACAAACTATATTTTAACCAAAATCACATTTTATTAAGCCAAAGGTTGATTAAAATGGTAAAACTATTTTTCTCAAAAAAAATTTTATCCGATCACAAATCTCTAAACTCAACTTTGGTTCGAGGGCTAAACCTTTTCTAAATTGCGCAAATTAATCCTAATTTTTCTAAAATAGAGTTTTATCAAAAATTATTTCTTAATCATCATGGAAAAGTATTTTCTTGAAGAATTAAGTGGCGACTCTTTACACTTCACACCACGTGCATGCCAACGAATACATGTGGATGCACAGATGTGGGACCTGCTCGCAATCCATGATGCCATGCTTAATCTAACCCCTCGTGGTCAGTTTTCTTGAGCCATAAACTCAAAGGCATGCTAGATGATCTCGCAGGCCGTTCGGACGGGGCCTCACAGCTGGCGATTCCCCTTGGGACATTTGGAAATTTAGTCAAACTTAATTTGATTACTTTTTAATAAAACAATCTTTTGGCTTAAGACTGTATGAGAGTAGGTTTCTTGCATCACTTAACATACTCCTTTACCTTAGGAAAACTTGGATAGAGAGTAAATCAAGTGAGCTTCCCTCCTTAGGACTTCTTCACGATAGTAAAATCACCCAACTCCATGATTTACTTTCCAATCCTTTCGGTTGGGATAATGAGGTTGCACATAGCCGTTAGACCCATGCGAACCTCTTTGGTTTATACGTAGTTAGGTATATTGCACCTCTAGTAGCTGGGGAACCTTTGAACCACCTAGTTCTCATGTAATGATTAGAGTTGACCCTAAGTCTCATGTACCTTGATATTACATGTCGTCATGAAACATTTTTCACTCATGCATACATACATGCATGCATTACTGCATCAAAAATAATGAAATTAGACAAAGTGAACCTAATTCAAGCAAAATCCAACCCCTCAAACACTTACCCTTTTTTCATGCTTGTTTGCCATTCGCTTATCTTTCAAAAATCTGATACCCCGCTTTTTCTTATCCAAAAGGTCAATATGTCCACCACAGGAGACAACACCACCCTTAACCCTACTGCTGATGGGTCTGCACCACCTCCACTTGCTCCACTAGCTCCTCCTACTAATGTTGCCAGAATGCTTGTTGAGATCATGTAAAGGCAAGATTTGGATCTAAAGACTCAATTAAAAAAACCTTATCTATGATGATGTAAGCTTAAGAACAAACTACCCTAGGTAAAGTGCAAGCTATGTTGACTCAAGTTGGGATCCATCTCACCAATCATGCTTTTACCTCTTCCAATTATGGTAAGGAAGTTTTGGCTAAAGAAGTTATTATTGTGAATCCACAATCTAGACATGGAAATAGCTCCCTAGTTACCCCTACTATGGATCCTTTCCCGAAAGGGGTCGAAGATCACCCACTCCTCAAGAGTATGGCTGAAAAGTACGAAGAGATGGAGAAAACTTTAAAGGCATTAAAGAAGAAAGAGAATGTTCTAGATTTGAAGACTCTGAATCCATTCCTCAATGCCCGACTTCCACCTAAGTTTCAGATGCTAAGCTTTGAAAAGTTTGATGGCACTTCTTGCCCTAACACTCATCTGAGAACTATGATGGGACACTTTTCCCTTGGGAGTTGAAGGTGAGCTCCTTACTCAGCTTTTCCAATAGTTGCTTATTGATGCAACTCTAACCTGGTTTGTATAGTTAAATGACTTTAGGAAACTAAATTGGGAGTTAATTTGTATTGGATTTGAAAAGCAATATTTCTATAATCAAGAAGATGATATTAAGAGAAGAGATTTTGAAACTACTAAGAAACAGCCTAAATAAACCTTTTCTGCTTTCATAACTAGATGGAGGAAGAAAGCCTCCCAGATGGTAAATAGACCAACAAAACCTGAACAAATCAACGTAGTTGTCAAAAATCTATTACCTATGTACCGAGACAAAATGATGACATAATACTTTCCTGATTTCAAGGCCATAATTTATGTCGGTACATGCCTTGTAGATGGGGTTAACTTTGGCCTCATCAAGGATGAAACTCATATCTCATCCACATGATTTAAGAAAACCAACAATAGTCAATGCCATTAGCCAATAAACCCGTACAGATTAAGAGAAGGGAATTCACAAACTTAAGGGGATTAACCCTGAGCTATCTCCTGAAATAGTGCTTAGAGAAGGATGAATTCCAGGCATTACAGCCCAAGCCTATCCCTAATCCATTATTAAAGAATTTCAACATGTCTGAGAAGTGAGACTATCACCAAAGGCCCGAGCATAAAACTGATGATTACAAGGCCCTTAGACATAAAATACAAGATCTCATTACTGTCAATGAACTCCTATTGCCTATTGCAAACATTGGAACAAATCCCATCCCAAAGCAAAATGTGAATGCAATATTGAAGCAATTCGAGGAAGGGGATTCAAAACATCTCATCACTGATGCTATGCTCTTGGGAAATTATCACTACATTATAAAGGACCAATCTTCCTTAGAAAGGTCCTTCTCCCCAAATTTCTCACCCTTGACTGGTCGAACCTCCTTAGGAAGGTTAGTCCATATTGATTATTGTTGTGTTATCATTAACCTCAGACACTTGAGAGATTAAATAGATTCCATCAACTAGGTGTGGTAGAATAACTCAAGCAAATACTGCTCTTACATCTGCAAACTGACTTGTAGCTCAGAATAAAGGGACTCTTGAAGAGGATTCCATACTAAAGCAACTCAAAAAGACTCAAGCTAATATCTCCATATGGAATATGCTCACGTCTTCTTATCCTCACCACCAAGCTCATTGTAAGGCACTGAGCTAATGTCAGAGATCCTCTGACATCACCCCTAAGACCTTAGTTGTATTGATTACAAGCTCTACAAAAGGAGCATTTGTCTCTTTCTCTAATAATGAAATCTTAACTAGAGGACCACATAATAATGCTCTATATATTACTATTATCATTAGGGAGAAGGATGTTCCCATAAATCTGATAGATAATGGTTCTGCTCTCAATGTTTTCTCATTGAAAGTTGCAATTTGTTTGGGACTGGCTACAATAGATTTTACTCCTTTCGACTAGATCGTGAGAGCATATGACAATTAAAAAAGAGAAGTTATTAGGGTGGCAACACTAATTATCACCATGGGCCCAACTACCTTTGAGGTCCCCTTTCTAATCATTGAAGTACCATAATGCTTCAACTTGCTCCTTGGAAGACACTGGATACATCAGGCCAAGGCTGTACTATCCACTTTGCACCGAAAAGGTTAAGTTTCCACTGAAAAATGGCATAGTTACTATAAAAGCTGACATGTCTGGTAAATCTGAAGCCCGGGATACAATACCGATTCTAAAAATTTAGCATGAGTCATTGGCATATCCTTTATTCGACTTCTCATTTGTGCAATTCATCGAAGCCACTGGCAATGAAAAAGAAATAGTCATCCTGGAATTTGACCCTTACTGCAACTCGATGGTTGGAAACATTCTGAATCACATGGCTTACTTCCCTGATATGGGCCTGGGTAAGAACCAGCAAGGTATGAAATCTTTTGATGAATATCCCACATCCATTCCACCATTCAGCTTAGGTTATAAACCTACTGATGATGAGATCAAAGAGGAGAAAGCTAAGGTAAGAGAAAGATCCTTAATTGCTAGTAATAGGGGTGAAACCAACTATCCCCTAAGGCCATACTTTAGGACCCTTAATGGGTATTTTGTCAAAGAAGGGGATACAATTCCTTACTGTGCTTTCCCTAAACCATGGATTTTCCTAGTGTCTAGTGTTAGAATTCTTAGATTTGAGCTATTTTCTGATGTGAAGCTGACCACTGAAGATTGCCAGCATTTGTACTTCCTGGATAATAGCTATGAATGAGAATATGGAAGCAAGCATCTTTGGTGAGATAGTTGTTCTTACTAATAAGGAGGAGAAATCTGACCTCTCCACTCTGATCGAGCCTACCAATGGAAAGCTGAAGAACTAGCACTATGATAAAAGCCCTTTCAAAGTTGTTGAGTATGAATCAGATACCGAGTCTGAGTTTGAAAGTGACACTGAGTTTAAGTTTTCTTCTTCTTCTGAGTCAGATATTGATGTAGCAGGTCCATCAGATTTTAACAATGAGTTTGATGTAACCATAGACCTATCTCCAATTTCTATTAATAAGAATTCCAAATTTTCTTATTATAAGCCTGTCTCTTTATTTTTTTTTTTACTGTTCCAATTGGTGAATTTGACCTCAAACAAAAAGAAAATAAAATAAATGAAATAAAATATGTTGTTAAAAACCCCATAAATACTGGCACTCATGACATGCCTAATAATACATACATTGCATCTGCATGCTCGAATAATTAAGACATTGAATCTTCCTTCAAGAGGATCGAAGACTTATTCACCTGGAAGCCCAGCGACATGATCGGAATTGATCCAAGCATCATTATCCATAAGATTTTAACATACCTAGATAGTAAGAGTGTCAAACACAAGCTTATGCATATGAAGTCATCATGGTCTATTCCAATTAAGGAAGAAGTAGCTAAACAACCCTCTCATACGTTCATTGAGTCAATCAACTATCCATCTTGGTTGGCTAATACTGTCTCTGTACCAAAGAAAGATGAGAAAGTTATAATGTGTGTGGACTATCAAGACGTTAATAAAGCATGCCCCAAGGATGATTTTCCACTACCCCACATAGACCTTTTGGTCGACGCATTAACAAGTTCCGAGATGGTTTCCTTAACAAATCTAGCCGCAGGGTATAATCAAATCTTGGTCCATCCTTCGGACCAGGAGAAGACAATTTCCATTACTGAATGGGACACTTACTACTACAGAGTAATGCCATTTGGACTAAAGAATGTTGGAGCCAACTACCAGAGAATGGCTACCACAGTTTTTCACGACTTGATGCATAAAAAAGTGGAAGTGTATGTAGATGATATGGTCATTAAGGTACTACTGTTGAACTGCATCTGCAAGCACTAAAGAAGTTCTTCTTTAGACTTTGATAGTACAATCTCAAATTAAACCCCTAAAAATGCATATTTGGAGCCTCATTTGGAGTATTCCTTGGGTACATAGTAAGCAAGAAAGGCATCAAAGTGGATCCAGCCAAGTCTAAAGCAATACTTGATATGCCACATCCTAAAACTGAAAAGGAAATCAGATGCATTCTAGGTCGCCTTTAATACATCAGTCAGTTCATTAACCAATTGGCAGACACCAGTGGACCAATATTCAATTTAATCAAGAATAATTCCTATAAACAATGGACTAAGGAATTCCAGAAAGCCTTTGAACAAATTAAGGAATACCTTCTAAGTCCACTACTTCTACAGCCTCCTAGACCTGGTCAACCTTTACTACTTTACCTAACTGTTACTGAAGAGGACATGGGGGCAATGCTGGCATAAAAAGCCCCAGACTCCTACAAAGAAAATGCCATCTCCTACTTGAGAAAAAGGATGCTAGGTAACAAACTCAAGTACAAGTGCATTGAAAAACTCTGCCTAGCCATGATATGGGTCTATCATAAACTAAGACATTATTTGGGGGTGAATGTCACACATGTCCTCATTGATCAAGAGTCTGCTCAAATATCTAATAGAAAAGCCTATCTTAGATAGTAAGATGGCTAGATAGATGGCAGTCCTGGCAGCCTACGACCTTAAGTACATTCATAGAAAGTCCATTAAGGGTAGTGTCATCGCTGATCAATTGGTTGCAGCCCCAACTGATGATCATTAGAAAGAACCTAAGTTTCTCGATGATGATATCCTATTCCTACAAACTAAAACATGGAAATTATACTTTGATGGAGCTAAGAACCATAAAGGTTATGGTGTCGAAATTGTGTTCCTTACGCCTACCAGTGAGGGCTTGCCTCTGGCAATTAAACTTCATTTTGAGGTAACCAATAATGAAGTTGAATACGAAGCATGTGTGTTTGGATTAGAAGTAGCTCTCCAGATTGGCATCAGAAACTTAGAAGTCTACGATGACTCAAACCTTATTGTCTCACAAGCTTGAGGAAAATGGAATCAAAGAGGATTGGTTGATTCCTTACCATAAGCACCTCAAGGAGTTGGCCAATAGCTTCAATGTCTTATCCTTCCATTATCTGCCAAGGACTCAAAATAGTTTCACCGACGAACTGGCAACCCTTTCATCCATGATAGAAATATGTGATGGGTTAATTATTAGTCCTATTTTGATAAGCATCAAGCACCAATCGAGTTTTAAGTCTCATTGCTTAGATATTCAAGAAGTCGAAGAAAAACCATAGTACTAGGACATCTACGTCTACCTCACCAAAGGTGAATATCTTAAAGGTGCCTTCAAATCAAAAAAGAGAACTATAAGGCAACTGACTAGTGGATACATCCCCTGAGGTGACATCCTCTATAGAAAGACAATGGATGACATTAACCTTAGAAGCATCTTAGAATAAGAGGCCAACAAAATCATGGAAGAAATCCATGGTGGGACAGATGGAACCCACAAGAATGGTTGGGATTTATCTAAAAAAATCGTAAACCAAGTTTACTAATGGCTGACTATGAATGTGGACTATGTACGATTTGCCCTAAGGTGCCCTAAGTGTCAAGAGTATTCTAAGCTCTAGAAGCTGCAATCTTCACCTCTCAATCCACTTTTTATACCTTGGCCCTTCGATGTTTGGGGCATCGATGTCATTGGTAAGATTTCACCAAAATCATCTGCTGGACATGAATATATCCTAGTCGCCATCGACTATTTTACCAAATGGTTTGATGATGCACCCTACCAAACTCTTGACTCAATGAAAGTAGCTTAGTTCATTAAAGCGAACATCATTGCCAGATATAGTGTCCCACATGAGATTCTATCAGACAACGATTCTCGATTTCAAAAAGAAGTGGTTGCCCTCTTGATGAAGGAAAAGGTTGAGCATCATAGGTCTTCTCCATATAGACCTCAGAATAATGGCGCAGTTGAAGCCGCTAAGAAAGCACTGAAGAACATGCTTTAGAAAATGATCATCAATCACAAAGGATGGCACCTACACCTGTCGAGCACCCTTCTTGGGTATAGAACCACATATAAGTCAGCTACCAGAGCCACACCATACTCTTAAGTCTATAGAATGGAAGTAGTCCTCCCTATAAATTTGGAAATTTAGATAGCCAGTCTTCTCCAAGAACCTTAGATTTTTTGAACTTGACTAGCAACAGGCCTACTACGGCCAACCCAACCTGATTGATAAAAAGAGAATGGAAGCACTCTATCATACATAGAACTATCATTTCATACTTGTGAAGCACTTCAATAAGCGGGTTCGAAGTCAATATCTTTAAGAAGGTGACCTCATCCTTAAAGAGATTAGACAACTTGTAAATGACCTTCGAGGGAAATTCAAACCTCCTTAGATTAGGCTATTCATCATCAAGAAGATCATATCAGGTGGAGGCATCATACTGATGGTTATTAATGGAAATGAGTTCAGTCATCCCACTAATCTCAATCAGCTTAAGAGTACTTCATATAGTTTTCTTATTACTTGAGCATTCATTTAGGCACCATCACATTTCTGTAACAAGAACTACGTGGACCTAATTCTATAAATTCATAAGTTATATTCTAAAGTCAAATTTTCAAAATTCAATGTATGGTACAAATCATTCAATAAAAATCAATTGTTGCATTCACATTTTGACTCTTTAACATTGCATGCAATAGTCAAAAAGAAAAAATAAACAAAATCATAAAAAAAGAATGAAACCCACTAAGCTGAAATCTTGAAAGGTCGACTTTGGCAAAATTAAAAGGTACAACCTACTAGACTGAAAACCAAAAATGTACTCTAGGCAACAATAAAGGCAGCTCGCTAAGTTAAAAATCCCAAAAAGGGTGGATCAGGCAAAAAAAGAGCTTAAACCAAAAAAAATTGATGTCTTATTCATCTATTGGAACATCCAAAACAAGATATTTGAGATATAAAATCAAAAAGAAACAAAATAGACAAAACATAAAGACTTATTCTCCAAACCTAAATCTAGACTCAGACTCAACCTTCAATCTTAGTCAAAAGAGCATATCGCTTTTCCTTCTCCTTTCACTAACATGTCGCTATCCACCACTCAATATACTTAGACATCTTGCCATATTCATCCCCAAGAATCACCATGGCTCGCATAGAGTCGCGAATCTATAGCCTGATAATAGGTCTAGCCAATCTATCATTTTCATCAATTGTAGAAAAAAATTGGACCATTTGGGGGCACATCCTGATCATGTCCCATTTGATAGAGGACTCGTGTAGCCTGATACCAAGTTACTTTTTTCAAACCAAGCAGATACACATGTTTGGAACCCTGACTCTTCGATATAAATCATTTGATGGAAGTGTACTAGTCAGGCCTCCAAAGCAGATAAGAAGAGCTCAACTCTATAAGCCTTTTAATCCAATCCCTCTTAGTGGGATAGCTAATTACAATCTTCCTAGTTCGGTACCAGCATGGCAAAAAGTCTTGGGAATCAGGAGGTGGAGCGGTAACAATCTTGATATGGTCCCTTGGTTAGACCTAAAGAAAAAAATCAAAGTTAAGCGTCATCAAATGTTAAAATAAATGGGAAAATGGGAAAGGTTTACCTACCTGGAGCAAAATTGGACTAATAGACTAGGGTCCTCCTGAATTGCAATGGCAATCTAGGTTCAGTAGCGTCTCAGCCAAAATAATGTCTGCAATTGACTTACCCTCACCCATCTAGAGTATCATATCAGGCACCTTCACATCCCCCCATCCGACTGAGCCCACAAAGATATAGCCTATAGTCAATCCAAAAGCATAGGGCTTTAGTCTCTAGGCCATCAAAACTAGGTCATCCTTTGACTCTTCCAAAAACATCTTGGCCAAAGCAAGCAGGTTGACCAAATCATCTCTCACAATACTTGAAGCAGCCTCTGTGCTCAACTCTAGTAACCTTTTGAAGGAATTAAAATAGCCCACCCGTTCAACTGTAACAACTAGGTCAGCCTTGGGGCTCATACCGAGCAAAGCTGAAAATTCTTCAAAGGTTAAACACATCTCATCCATACTAGCCCCAAAACAAAACACATGATATTCTAGATCCTAAAAACATATGCAGGCATTCATAAAATTCTAGTCTATCTTAACACCCTTAAGTGTCGGGAGAGAACTCATGCAATACTTCCTGAGATTGATTCTGCTCACTCGGTCCAGTTTCTTGCACCAATCATGCATCACATTACTAAAAAAGGTTTCTATATTGTGGGTAAAAAGAAAAGAAGCTGATCTTTTTCTAAAAATAATTCTATTTTCTAGTGATTTTCTGAGTCAAAAATCAAATTTTGTATGCCAATTAATAATGGCATGTAAAACGAGGTAGAAAAATAGAGTTCGGAAGGTTGAGCATGCGAGTCAGGGCCAAACACACACGTTTAGGGCCAAACATATGCATTTTGGGCTAAACATACATGTTTGGTTGCCACGTGTTGCTCGTTCGCACACCGACCCAGCTAGTCGTGACAATTTCTGACCAATTTGATTCAGTTTTTTGATCCATTTTTGACAAAAAAAATTTTCCAAAGTCAAATTTCTCAGATAAAATCAGAAAATCATGAAAGAACAAAAATAAAAATTTCCTGAATTTTCAATAAAATAAAAAATAGTTCAAAATACAAACAAAAGTCAGAAATTATTTGTATAAAAGCCCACAATTTGGGGCCTAAATACACTCAAGCAAGTCATGCATCATCTTCAGCCTCATCTGCGTTATCCCTTTCAGCCTCGGCTGGCAGTCCACATCTTCTAATGATCATAGGCTCTACTAGATTCTTAGCTCTGTAAGTGTGGTGCTCAAACTAAACACCATCCTCTGGTGGGCATCAATGCCCTAGGCATGAATCAAGCCGGGAACCTACAAATGAAAAATAAAAATCAATAATTGTCAATAGCATAAGTAGAATGCTAAAAGGGCTTAAGGACATACCAAATTAGGGATATGGCTGAAATCTACTGGGTACTCCGCCAGCGTGTAGTTAAAATCCACATGGTAAATCTAGTTGATACCGATGCATCAGTATAAGAAACATGATCAAGAATGTGGGGTAGTGCCTGCCATAACTGGCTGGAGCTAGCAGGCATCTGGGTTGTTAAAGCACTCATCCTTAAAGAAGCTAAACTGTGTTGTGGCGCAGCCTAACGACTTATATCACCATAAAACCTCCATCTCAGGGTAGAAGTAGCAACAACACCTACTTCAGGAGCCTGACCTTGGCCAGCATGTAATGGGGGCATCCCAGTCATCAGATGAGTCGCCATGAAGTATAGGTATGAAACATCAATAAGAAAGTAGTCCTCCCTAGCTCTACCTACCCTCTAATAAAATTGGAACTCCATAGACATCGTCTCCCTCATCTGTATAAGAGGGTCGACGGGTACAAGCCTCTCCTTAGTGGACTGAACTACCACCCTATCTCCTAAAAAAAAAGCTCCATTAGGCTGTTGGAGCATATGAGAACCTACCTCTGATTAAGAGTAATGCCAACAGGAGCAAGGTCTTCCTCTTCATGCTGAACATGGAAAAAAGGCCTCCAAGTGACCTGACAATAACAAAGTGATAATTAGCAAACCAAAGTCAAAATTCAAAAGAGACAGGTAAAGTTATCAGGACGTACCTTAGTCACTATGGTAGAATGCATCTGTAATCATGAAAAGTGAAGCTCTTCTAGTCAAGAATCCAAGACTCTTGGCAGCAACTCCTCCCCATCAGAAAGGGAGCTTGATCCCTGTGCATAAGCCTCGGGGTAATCTCTCTAAAATGAGAAAAAGCCCAAACCTATAAAGAAAAATTAGTTAGAAAATTGAAAGATATGGATCAAAGCATAAAAAAAATAAGGGAAATACTGACCTCCCAAACTTTGGCAGTAGCCAGAATAGCTGCCCTCATGGCTTTGGAAAGAAAGCCCATTCCTCGGTATACCGTAGCTAATGCGACTCTGCCCCAATCATACTCTTCCAGCCCATTCAAATCCTTTAATGAAATTAGGATCCTCAGATTAACTTATTCCCCTTATACAAGAATATGGTGGACAATATGATCAGTAGGTAGACTCTAGCATAGTGGTCCACATAATACCGCACAGGGTCCATGTGAACCAAGAGATCTAGTATGCTACTCTTGGAGATCAACCCGACAGAATTGTGATATACATCCTCCTCTAGTAGAGCTGTAACCACTTGGCCATCTCGAAGAGATGCATCAAAGACTACCACCTTCTGCCCAAAGTGCATGCCTATTAGACTGCCCACTCAAGAGGTGTCATAGTCATCACACCTATAATTAGTGGACTGTGTTGGTGGTCCACCACTACCTCTTAGTAAAAGTGAAAATCAAACTCATGTCTGGAGAATGCTCAATATCCAGACTCATCCAGCCTGACAGGTGAGCTGGAGCTATACGCTCAGTCACAGCCTTATAATCACGTAAGAGGTTGACCACCTTATTTAGCCTTGACCTACCACCCCTCTAATTGAAGGTGGAACTCTATGAAAAATAAAAGAGAGAGAGAGATGTATCATAGGAAAACAACACCAACTCAAATGCTCCTAGCAGCTTTACAAAAGGTCAAAATTTGCAAGTGCATGAGGCTCCGCGTGATCCATGAGCAAATGATCACACGTGTCCCACTCCTGTAAAGGAACAATTACAAAGTCAAGTGGATCGATAGGTGAAGCAGGCAAGTCACCAAATAACTCCTTTATAGTAGTACTAGGTTAGGGATCATTAAGAGGTAGGGTATCATCTCCCTTTAGAGACTTAAGAAAATGAACCAACAAATCTTCCTCCTCTTGAATAAAGTCAGTCGGTATCATCCAAAACTGAATAAAAAAGGTAGAAGGAGAGAATCTGAGGAATGAAATGAGAAATGTGAAGTTGTGATTTCAAATGAAACACTTAAGCCCTTTTATAGGCAAAGCTTAACTACTGCATTAAATGCATTCATGCTTATCGATCACGTTTCCACAAACGAGACTGCTAATGGGGTAACTGTGAACCTTAATTTTTATACCATTAACTCTGGCCCTTTAATACGAACCCAATGGTTCCAACTAGGCTTAAATAAGACTTTAAACAGACTAAGAAACCCAAAAAATTGAATCGAAACGGACCTAGAAAACAAGGCCCAGTGCGTATGCTTTTGGACCAAAGGCCCTATGTTTGTGCCAAACGCAGTGTTTGGTGCAAACACAGTGTGTTTTGAACAGACGCATGCATGTGGTGACCTAGGGTTTTTTGGCACACATTTCTATAAATTCAGCCATTCATAACTTTTTTTTGCCACACTATTCACTAACCAGACACACTCAAACACTCATAAACGCCTCCTAAACACTACAACTCACGCCAAATCGAGTTTTAATCATTAGAAACTCACAAAAAGCACTATGGTTCCAATCGGTTTAACAACTCAGTTCTTGCGATTCCAGTTCAGACAGAAAGACACCAGCCCTCTCCGACTATAATGGAGATTCGCTCCAATTTTATTAAGTCATCAGGCCCACCAGTGTCCAAATCCCATAAGAAAAAGGTGAATTGAGTACAATATACCTCTTTTCCCTTAATTTTGAATTAATTAAGCCAAATTAAATATGAATCAAGGAATGCTTTGTCAAAATTACCTTTTCTATAAAAATGAATCAGTTTAAATCATTTAACTCTGAATTAAGGCATGTGTTTATCAAAATTCTATTTTTTATAAAAACAAATCATACTAAGTCCTAAAATGAACTTAGGCAATTTCATCACTTCAAAAACTATTTTCATCATCGAAACTTAATTTGATTAACAACCTATTTGGTTAGCGATTTTATAAACTAAAATTGGTTAGCTTCTGAACACAATCAAACCACCCACTATTTTCAAAATAGCCCCACCCTTCGCGAGGAGGGAGAACAATGTGGGGTTTGATTACCATTCAATGGGATACATCGACAATCTTTTTCATGGATTCAATACCAAATTATATTTTTCTTTTGTTTTATCTGTTCTTTTTTTATTTTTATTGTCTTTATATGTTTTATTTTGTTTGTTATTGCAATTGGTTGTCTCTTTATGATTTTAATTTTGGATTTATATTGGGAAATGTGTACTCCTTCCAAATATGAGGACTGGAGGGGAGATCCCCTGATTTTTTTTTTAGTTATCATTTTTTCTGATGTAATTTATAGCTTTCTTTGGGGACGTGCATCTTCCCTAGAACTCGGAGTGGGCTAGTGGAAGGACTTCTGATTTATTTTCCATTTTTACTACTTTATATGATTGTCATGCATTATAGCCTGCTCATGCATCGTAATTTGACATGATTTTCTGTTCATTCACCACATAATATGTCATGCAAACACGCAAACCAGATTTTAACCAAAATCTCATTTTATTAAGTCAAAAGTTGTTTAAAATGGTAAAACTATTTTTCTTAAAAATAATTTTCATCAGATCACGAATCTCTAAACTCAACGTTGGTTCAAGGGCCAAACCTTTTCTAGATTAGGCAAATTAATCAAAAATTTTCTAAAATGGAGTTTTATCGAAAATGGTTTCTTAATCACCATGGAAAACTATTTTCTTAAAGAATTAAGTAGCGACTCCTCACACTTCACACCATGTGCACACCAAGGGACACATGCAGATGCACAAATGTGGGACCTAGCTGCAATCTACGATGCCATATGGAATCTAACCCCTCATGGTCAGTTTCCTCGAGCTATAAATTCGAAGGCGCGCTAGAAGATCCTACGTGCCACTCAGATGGGGCCTCAGAAATGTGTGTAGATTTCACTAATTTTAAAAAAGCTTTCTCGAAGGTTCATTACTTATTGCCAATGATAGACAATCTAGTAGATTCCATCGTAGGGTATAAATATCTCTCCTCCCTTGATGCTAAGTAAGGGAATCACCAAATCAAGATGGATCCTGAGGACAAAGAGAAAACTACCTTCATAACTGACAAAGGCACTTATTGTTATACCATCATGCCCTTCAGCCTCAAAAATGCAGGTGCAACATATCAAAGACTAGTCAACAGGATCTTTAATGATCAGTTAGGGAAGAATTTGGAAGCTTATGTAGATGATATGATTATGAATAGTAAAAGCTTCAAAGAGCATCTAGAAGAATTGAAAGAAATCTTCGGACTAATGGACCAATATGGGATGAAGTTGAACCCGAAGAAATGTGTCTTCTTCATCTAGGGAGGAAAATTCCTTGGATATCAGGTAAGCAAGAAAGGGATTGAGCCTAATCCTAAGGTGAAAGTGATTTTAAAAATGCCAGCTCTAAGTAATATGAAAGAGGTCCAGAAGCTGACCGGGAGATTGGTAGCACATAATCAGTTCATATCCAAGGCGGCATAAAAGTACCTACCATTTTTCAGAAGATTGAGGAAGAACACATCCTTCAAATGGATCAAGGATTGTCAAAAAGCCTTAGAGGATCTCATAGCTTATTTGGGATCTGAGCAAGTGCTGAGCAGGCCTTTGCCGGAGAGGAAGTACTCATATACCTCTCGACATCACTGTATGTTGTTGGAGCTATGTTAGTAAGGGAGGAAGAAGGGATACAAAAGCCAATATACTACTTTAGCAAAGTCCTACTAGGACCAAAGATTAACTATTCCATCATTGAGAAATTGGCTTACTCCCTTCTCTTGTCATGCAAGAAATTCAAGGTTTACCTCCAATCACAATAAGGGGTAGTGGTGATAGACAAGCCCCTAGAAAAAACCCTTCACAAGCCAAAAACCTCAGAAAGATTGCTATGTTAGTGCATAGATCTCGAACAATACACTTTGCAATACCATCCTAAAGTGGCAATCAAGATCTAAGCATTAGCAGACTTCATCTTTGAATGCTCATTCCTAGAGGAAAGTGAAGAGAGGGTTGATCAGAGAGATGAAGAAAAGGTGAATTCATCAAATACCTGGGAGCTGTACGTAGATGGAGCTAGCACTCAGAAAAGCCAGTGGAATAGGGATTTTCATTTGAAATGGTGTTGGGGGTTCTCTAAAGCTAGATTTCCTAATAACAAACAACATGGCTAAATATAAAGCGTTGGTATAGGGACTCAGGCTGGTCAATTTTCTCTCATTGGAAAGACTATGCATTTGCAGTGATTAATAGTTAGTGCTAGATCATGTTGACAGTGTATTAGAAGCCTAGAAGGAAGAATTGGCAAGATATCTAGCCATTGTCAAAGAGCAAATCTAGAAGAAGAAAGAACGAGGAGTGAATGTGGATTATCGAAAGGTCCTGATGCCTCAGAATCCTTAAGCGGACATTTTGAGCAAGCTAACAGTGACACACCCCTCGGAATACCTTGATAGTGTATATATAGGGCCTTTGTCAATCCCCAACATAACCAAAGGTGAAGAGGTAATGGAAGTCGAGGAAGAGGAATGCAGTTGGATTGACCCAATTAAGGCCTATTTGGAAAAATGAGAGTTGCCACAAGATTCGGAGGAGGTGAAGCAGGTTAAACATTGCAATGCTTATTTCTCTATTCACAGTAACACACTATACAAAAAGGCGTACTCACTTCCCTGGATAAAATGTCTAATGCCAAGTGAAATGAGATATGTCCTTCAAAAGATACACAAAGGGTCGTGCAAAATGCATATTGGAGGAAAAGCATTGGCAGCCAAAGCTCTTCGATAGAGTTATTATTGGCCAACAATAAAGATGGACACGAGGTCCCAAGTGAAGAAATGTCCATCATATCAGAAGTTTGAAAATTTGGTGAAGACACTTGAAACTGAG